>JAQFYM010000044.1:0-153182 GCA_034694785.1 Agrenia bidenticulata | reverse complement strand
TGCATATAAATCGTTGAAATTTGGTACTGTTGTTTTGTTGGACCGAACTAGCGATAATTTGCAATATTCGAGAAATTTGTTGCTTTATTAAACAAGTTTTAAAACGTCGAATCGGGTAGTGCAGTGATAAGATGTTAGACAATCGAGTCGGAGTCGGGCTCAGTGAAGTTGTACAGGGAAGTTTTTTAAATCTCTAACTTTGACAATCTATGCGTAAGGATTTTGATTTAAAAGAACCAGCTATTTGTAGCAACCTGAGCAACCAATTAAAAAAAATCGTGTTTGTTGGATGTTGAAATCATAACGGAAAACTATTAGTACTAAAATAATGAAGTCTATAAAATATAAGACTATCGGGCACTACAAATTAAAATTATGAATACTTGTCCATCATAGTTCCATAATTATCTACTATTATTATCCTGATAGTCCAGTCCTCATTTCCCCTCGTCACTCGTAGTCTTAATGAATCAGTTGGAAAAGGGTAAGTGTAGAATATTCTTTCACACATTCTGATGCACGGTACGAGACGTCATAAATGTGCCTCGTCATTCCTAGAACAATTGGTACGAGGGCAATTCCAATACTGGATGATAATTATAAGATGGTGCCGAAAAAGAGAGATTTGAAGAGTAAGAAAAGTACTGGCCCTTCTATCGTTTTATCTTTGACGTCAAACAACTGAGTTAAGACAAAAGGTTTCCCTCTCTGTCCCACTCCAGGGGGCTCATCCCGTCAACTTAGATTTACTGATACTGCAACCGAAGTCAACAGACTAGAAGACATATAGCCTGGAAGCCATCAATTTCATACAACCCTCCTTTTATCACATAATAGCCATCAGCTAATAATCACCACTCACTATCGGAATACCTACGGATGGTCAACTTCGACCTCTTCAAATTAGAAAGATAGAAAGGGGAATCACTTGTCCTTTTTTAAACCTATGAAGACTAAAGACTACCCAACATTTAAAACTAAATTAGCTAGAAATTCATGTTCCAATGCAAAAGGTATAGAGAATCAAAATATTATTGCATAAGCAAATTAAATCAATAAAAGTAAGTTATTCAACTTTTTGATTGAATCGTTTCATGGGATGAAAGGTATGTTATTGTTTCCACTTGATTTTACACTACTCCATAAAATAGTAAGATTCCACTCCTTAAATACTTTTCCTGCTTCAACTGCATGTGCTGGGTATTGAACCAAAGGGTCTATTGGCAAGCTAAGAAGAGCCTATATACTTTAGTACAAGAAAAATTTAAATCAATAATGTAGCCTAAAAGGAAATAGCTGAGAAAGTAGGAGAGTTGAAGATAGTTACTTATATAAGGATGACACCATGTCCCATTACTTTGTTCAAAGAAAAGAGAAAAGGGAGATGGTGGTGGTGGTGGGATAGATTCCACATCACCACCGATAGAAATGGCTATTTCAGATATTCTGACACAGAGCAATTTAATAAGATTTGGCGAAAATGGGAAAGGTGACAATTGAGGCGTGAAGACATGCTGCGGGACTCAAAACTTATACATGCCCTAGCTGATTCCCTCATCTGTGTATATATGTAACTAGTCTAGGGACATCTATCCCTTATTCGTATATTTGACTCTTTATCTATTTCTCTTTGCCAATAGCTAAAAATGTGAAGCAAAATGGGGAGACGAGGGACGAGAAGGACATTTTCCTCTTCTTAGGCTGTATCTTGCATTCCATTTCATTTCAATTGAGAGTTTCCCACTTACAACATTCATCCAATTCAGCATATTCCAATTTCCTACATCCCACACGCCTATCTCGTATATGTATATGTGTGTGTGTGTCTGTGTATCCAGGAGCCCATACTAGAGCCACTTCCCATTCCCCTTATAACCTTGGCATTTGATCTGTGTTTTATGAGTTTTCTTAAACTTTCCTTCTTAGATTTCACATTCATGCAACAACCGAGAATTCATTTTCGGCTCAGTTAGTCCTTCCTAAAGAGTCCCTGATAGCTTCCAATAATAGCCAACCCTAGTCATGTCTCAAATGTTCTTCTTCATCACTTCACTGACTTTTTCTCCCTATTCTTCGCAAGAAATAACCTACACCTGACTTTGAATCTCAACTTAATCCCTTTCAACCTATTTCCCAACCATCTTTTTATATTTACACTTATTTTGAACAGATCACAGGATCCTGTTTAAACTACCTACCTCTCTCTCTCTCTCTCCTGAGGCGATAAAATTATGAAATTATATTTGCCTACTTGTACTTCCATTTCTAATATTCTACCCCATGCCTTTGTAAATATATGTGTACACATACTACACATCAATATCTAATATATGATGATATTTTTTTGTGTGTAAAGTTGAATAGAAGGGAGCCGAAAGCCGTATGTCATCCTAGTCATCCTGCGGGGTGATGTCATCCCACACTAGAATAAGAAATGTCTGGGAATATTACAATTAAACTCTGACCTTCACCTCCCAGTAAGCCATCAATAGATTTTCTTGTGAGGACCGTTTATTCCAGCTAACAATAAGTGTGGTATGGGAATGTGGGAAATGACTTATTTATGTATTCGTTACAGCAAGTTGAAACTTCGTTAGGAGGGCTTATCCGTAGAACAAGAGCGAACGGAGGCTTTGGGAGTTTGGTGGCTACAAGAGAATTATAAATTACCAGGAAATAAAGGCGAGAACTGCTTTAAGCAGGACTAAGGTATACAATTCGAAGGACTTGTAGAAGGGGAAAGACAGTTTTTACGGTGAGGACCATTCATGAGGAAGTTTATGGGATTTGAAGAACAAAAGATATTGCAATGTGAGTCTTTTCTTCACCTGGAATCCCTCGGGTTTATGTACGGCTTTTCAAGACAACAATTAGGATTGTGTAGAGGAGAGGAAGGTGACAAAGTTCATATAGCTGATATCATACACAGGGATCATATAGAAATAGGAAATACCTAAAGTAATAAGAAAAGGGATAGATATTGATGGCAGGCTGTGGCTTACGGAATGTGTTACAATAGACTAAAGTCAATGGAATGCTTTGAAGATAATGTGTTTTTATGGAACGGTGGGTTTACGTCCAAGATATGGGCATCCCATGCAGTCTGTTGTGCTGTACTTAAACCCCCTACGATTTCCAAGTGGTTTCTTTCTTCTATTACAATTTTTCCATTACTATTTATGAAGCTGAGATGTGGAAAGAGAATTTTCTTAGAGAAAAATGTTTGCTTAAGAGAAGGAGGATTTTTTCATGTCCCGATAATCCTTTCCTTCTTAATCAAATTTAACACTAAAATAGCTCTCCAGAATATTTTTCCAATTGAATCCTTTGACCAATTTTAACAAACCCTTTCGCAGGGCTGTGCAATATAATAAGTTGGTGGAAATCCTTTCTGAATTTCATCTGCCCTATAGCTGAGTCTTTTGTTGGATCCTTATTTGTAATACATGTCATGCTCCTGGCTGTAATAACCATTTCGACAGTTCTATGTTCTGTCTTAAATCCATCAAATATCCGTGTGTCTCATGCCATGGCTCTATTTTGAAAATGATTAGAGAGTTTGACGCAACCATCATAAACAGGACGGCCATCATTTCTTTTGTTACGATGGGGAATGACCAGTGTGCTTTGCCTTGTCCTCATCATTCTTCTTGTGTTTCACTTCAGTTGCCACTCATTGTCTTTCTTCAGAGAGTCGAACGGAGAGAAACTTTCACCAACTTTACCAGCCCCACAGTTCTACAATAACTTGACAGATTTCCCTATATGAAGTCTAATAATAGAATAGTTCTCCACTTGCGGGATTTAATAGAAAAATTAAGAATATTTTATTCTTATTCAGACGACTTCAAAATGTTATGCAAGTTGTCTTTATGGAAAACAACGAAATTCTCATGATGGGTCTGTAAGATTGATCCACATAGAGCTACGAAGCCGATACGGTTTTTTAAAGTCTTTCTTTGTACCCTTAAGGTTCTAATGTGCCGTACCTTTCAATTCTATCATATCAATATTATACAAAAGAGATGAATTCTACATCGAGCAATGTCGGTTCGCTTTGAAGAAATCATCCGATCAATTGGTTTTGGATACTAAATCTGATGAATGAAATGCTTCGTCAGAGCACTGAAATCTAAAATTACTTCAGTGCTCTTAGACCTTTTCATTCTGTTCATAATAAATCCCAATGACAATACCATTGTATTTGTACAAATCTTTTTGTAAAACTGAATAGACACACCGAGAATAATAATATTTAGTAGAAACAGTGCTAATTAAAAAGCTTATCAAACTTCTCCATAGTCTAACAAAATCGTGTTTGACTAGGCAGATACGTCTTAGCCTTGGGTGACATTAGCAATCATCCGGCAGAAAATTGAATCAATTCTTTTTCAAATGCAATAAGAGAAATTTTGAAAATTGGAATTTGAAGAACGGACATCTCTAATATGTCTCAAGCTCAACGAGCTCAATTGATTTTCGAATCCAAAACGCCAATGTGTATGCAAAGGATCATTTCAGTCAGAGTGAAATTATGAATTCGCAGCAAGCTGATACTCCTCATAAATAAGACAAGTTTATATAAATCCATGCAGATTGAAGACTGTAAAGTCCGTATGCCGTCGTTTGGTCACCAGTCACCAACAGACAGAGAGGGAGGAGGGAGGAAAACACTTAGACGAGAAAGTTCTCCTTGTACTTGTACACGCTTTCCAAGTAAGAAACATTGATTGAGCGTTGGGAGAAAGCTCTTTGCATTAGATTTGCGTTTTTGTTGTACAAGCCATACTTTACTTTTTACTTCCCATACAAATATATGCACTCTCTTCAGTCCTTAAGAACAAGACTTTAGTACTATAGACTATAAAGCGTTGTAGAAGTAGTGGTGGCAAGTCAGACAGTAGTGCATAAATGGAGGGACGAGTGGGGTAAGGACAACTGTGCACTACTTGTATTATACAAGTTGTATAAATATATAGATAGATGGGAAGGTAAAAAAGAAACAAGTGTACACATTCAACATTGGAACATGACGGGACTGGATCAATAAATGGTTGGATGGCCATTCCCGATGAAAATATTGTAGGCAGCTGGAGTCGTTTCCGAAAGCCTTTGGAATCAGTATGCAAAATCCTAAGGAGGATGAGATCTCGTTACTCCAGAGTAAGCTTAGCTCCAATTCCCAGTATCGACTTTTTTTCATTCCTCCTCCACCTTCATCTAACGAAAAAAAGGGTTCAAAGGGAGCTCTCTCTCCCGTCTGATTGTGAGGGATGCACAAAAGCAAATTTTATTAGATAAATTCCACCACCACAAGTTAGAGAGAGAGAGACCACATAGTGAAAGCAGCGGTCAATACTTTAGAGAGAACCCCAACACATGGATAATATTAGAGGGGAACAAGATACGAAGTAAAAGTAACAAACCCAAGTCTCGTTTTCTGCAGATTGAATGCAGATTATAAATTGCCAATATCCCATTCCATCATGATCCATCATCAGATAAAGTACGCCAGGGATATCAGATGAGCTTCTGCTCGTGAGGAGACTATTCCCTATTTACTATAAGGGATCACAGCACGGCAATATTATGTAACGTTCCATAGCATCATAGTTGGTGATTCACAAAACCCCGCAAGCCAAGGACCAACTGCAGATCATCAAAGAGAAACTACTACCTCACTTATTAGATAGAAATTTCAGAGCCATGTTATTATCATTCATTTCTGATGCTTACTAGGTGGGGGAATCCATATTGTATTCAATACTGCTGTCGACAGCCTCTATCAATTCATTATTGATTCAGAGGGAGGACACTCATGTTTTATTCACACGGTCTCAAGGTGACGACAATAACTTGTATCTTACATAAGCAGCCCACACTCATCACCCTATCACATGTAGTATATTCTCAAAGTTTAATTATAGCTAGTTTCTGTGAGCTTAAATTTCAAAGTACGGTAACTCTCCGCCTCAAAACAAACATAGCATATGCATGGAAATATTGGAAGAAATTAAAGTTACTCAGTTACAATTACTCAGAGTACAGCAAATCGTTATTTTGTCAAGTTTTTCAGAGAGACTTTTTCGGAAGCTTGATTAAGCTGTGCTTTATTACCCTAACAGGTGTCGGTGTGATACCTAATTTATTGAATTTGCCTCGTAAAATAAACATCCAATTATTGTTCGCAGGACAATGAAAAATATGAAAAAATCAAATAAAAAGCACACTCAAAACTATCAAGAATGTTTCTCAAAGCGAAAGAATTCGTTACGGACCTTGTAGATAGATATCCATAATAAAAGGTTCAGCTAATCCGTGCACATTCCAAAAAATCCCTATTCCATGCTTGTCATCACCTTGAAAATACATCTATAATAAAATATTGATCCTCGTTCGATATCTGTTTAAAGTAAAGCAGGTTAGCCTCACGAAAAATGAGAGTTCACAAGAGGGGTCTAATCCAAGATAGAATAATGCACAAGTGTAAATGAAAGGACAAAACCATCAAGAGGTCCTCACTCATTATGACCTGACGTGAACATTCCTTTCCTAGATTCTTAAGTTGAAAAGTTTGAGAAGGCTGTCAGAATCAATAGGTTATTATGATGAATTTTTACATCTCCGGCTTGAATTGTTTAGTCGTAGCTCGAATCGGATTTTGTTGAGGAAGAAGCACACCTGGGCTTCTAAACACTTGCTAATGAGGGCCAAGGGAATTGAAGAAGAAAAGAAAACACGAAGAGAATTTAAAAAAGCGATACCGCCGATAGGTCTGGCCTAGCAGTTTGGTATGCTACGTTGGGTCACAATAGACCTTCAAAGAATAGCATTAAATTCTAGGATAAAAGATAGCATAGAATATAATACAAAGGTGAAACCAAGGTAAGGCAAGTCAAGCAACCCTTGGAAGATGAAGTGAAATGACGAATTTCCCTAGCTTTTAGGCATTAAAGGTAACCCTCTAGAAACCTTAATGTCAGCCATAGTTTTAATTATCAGATCGTAAAACGTGGGCACAATAAGAATCTCTAAAAAAAACTAGCTTTGCTTGATCTTCCACTTAAACTAAACTCAGCTCGGATGCCCCAACCCAAGGATTGACATACAGAAATTAGTCGGGTCTTAAGAGATCCTCTTCACTACTATCCTTCACTCTTTTATAAAAATTCTTAACGTCTCTTCCTTCATTGTTTTGAATAAAGAGGTACTCCTTCAACCCTACTCTGAGACCTTTGGATCTTTTGATGTGACCTCGGTAGTCTTTCTGATTAGTCTTCCTTTCTGTCTTTGGGACATGAACTATAAGCTTAAAATACAGATATCTATGCTACACTATTTGTTCAGTACAAGACCTGGCATCTCGTTCAACCCTCTCATCAACTTTTCCCCCTTGTACTCCAACTTGTCAACTTATCTTATGTGGCATCTTAGGGTAGGCACACTGCATACCTGGTGTCTTGTTTACGCTCAGGTTAACATCTAAGCTAAAATGATTGATTTAACTGATAGCATGTATATAGTCTGTGGAGTCTGTAATACTTGGATTCATACACAGTGAGACAAACACAGCTTTAGAAATGAATGCATGCATACAGTTTTTTTTGTTTTAATATTTGTTTGATCTCATTCTTACATTTCTCTGTCAGCCCATCAATTGATGACATGAAGGACGACAAGGTGGTAAGTAAACAAAGAAATACATAAATGCTAACATGTTCAAGCTCAAAACTAGTCAATTTTAAATTCAAACTTTTCAAACTCTGCAATATAATAGTACGCTATCACACTTATATTTTAAATCAAAATGTAATTTCTATCATCTTCGACAGTGATTTTCTTAGGGTTTGTTATCAACTATGCTCGTGTACATAAAATTCAGAAAGAAGATTAAAAATTCTATTAAAAATTCTTTTTAGACTTGGATTGATGGATTTATAATTTTTTAAATGAATGTAGTCCAGTTTTAGCACAGGACACCTAAAATTGGTTCCGATTTTACTACACATGAAGAATCAAAATCAAAACCTGAACAATTCATGTGCAATAATACAACGCAAGCAAAGCTGAAGAAAGTAAAACGAATCTTAGGTTGATGATACTATTAGAATGCGAACGTCGATCAGAGCTTCAAGACAACAGGTGGCACAGGTAACGAAACATCAGTAAAGTGAGTTGGATGCTTGCCTATACTACCGTACAACAACCTGATCTCTGAAACTCGGAATGATGCAGTAGAACAAATAAACAGGAGGCAGTAAATCTACATAATCATAAATTGTTAACTAACCAGTATATCTGTGATTCTTTTATACAAAAGCTTGACAGCAGCCACTTAAAATATTAACTCTAGAAAGTATCAATACATAATTTAAGATCCACAGCATTAGCTGGACGATGCGAACTGCAAAATCGTTGGTGCGAAGACAAACAATATTTTTATGCTTGGAAACAGAATAATTTGCTTTCCCCATAATTTTCATTGTAGAATTTATTGGATTTATTCTAGAATATTTAAACGAGAAAAAGGAAATATCTAGCACAACGCACAACTCATTGTCAGAGCTAATGTCTGGAAAATCCAAGCCTTCACTACAGCAAATGAGCCTAGTCCAGTTTTTTTGTATTTAATAAGGCTCCGCACCATCACTATATAGAAATATATAGAAATCGCCATTAAGAATGAATCAAGACGGGCTATTGTACTCCAAAAAATATTTTCTAATAGTAGAAGGGCAAGAAAATTCTTTACGATGAAGATTCATAGCCTTTCCCCTGCTTATAAGATAAACCCCGTGTGGCTTCAACAACAAGGCACACGGGAAATTGCTGAAATTCTATTCCTTTCGTAGCACTAATTTGTTGTGTGTTTTTTTTCGCAGAGAAATTTCTTTTGAACTAAGTTGAACTAAGAATTCATCATCACGACCAGGAGTTTCCACAACTGAAATGAACGACGAGAAATACTGGAGAGAGGATAGAAGCAGAAGCCATCAGCCATACGATAGAAATGGCAGGAGAAGATGATTCTCCCAAAAGAAGCCTTTACTTTAGAAGACAAATCTCGAGTAAAATTAGAGATAATCACGCTAGGCGCCTATTGTCCGCCCAAATCAAAGTGCCATGTCATCTAGCACATGAAATCCTTTGCTCTGCTGTAGTTGCTACTGTTTCTTGTTTCTTACTGCCATTCTGCAGCCACCTCATTCATTCTCCCTACTTCTAGTTGTACAAATATCTGGACAAACCACACATGGACATAAAGAATGTATTTTATTTAACAGTAATGTCAAAAGTATATTATATCATGTAAAGTTCATGTAGGTATACATATAAAGTCTGCCCCTTGTTCTTCACAGTAGACACTAAGATCTTCACAAATTATTCCTTGATGCCTCCATCAATCTTACAAAAAGAACAAATTAAGATGAGGCAACGTGATCTGTACACGCATTCCATTCTCATCAGTCAATATAACAATCACAGATGTCGAAATTACTTACTTCTGCCACCACCACGTCTTCCCCATTATTTTTTCATATTTCACGTCTGATTGCAAGGCCCATTTTCCACATGCATCTGTAATCTGTGCTAATTAACTTTACCAAGAGTGAAATGACAAATCTCTTTTCCTCCTACCGTTTTAGCGAACAATACTCCTTGTCCAAGACCCTATTCAAATTTTATGATTGATGCTTCTTAATCATTAATGAACAATGTGCATCCAAGTTGACTCTAGCACTAGCTCCTCATTAATTCTGAGTGGTTGTTCTCTTATCCTCACTCATGCTAAATACCAGGACCAATCAATCTGCCAGTAGCCAGTCTCTTATTATGACGCCTTCAACCTGGCGCATACTCACGTACTGACAAAATGCTATATATACGAATACCCACCAAGTTGTTGTTTTAATTATATCTTACCAATGTAATAATAAGACACCCCCCAAGTTTTATATCCCACCGTCAATTATCCCACACAAGTCTGACCCACAACAATGAATACATAATTAATTTTAGCGACAACTATTAAATCATTAGTTTATCACCTCTCTATCCTAACGGAATACAGGATTGTAAAAAAGGTGAACGTGCTTAATGCATTAACTGTGTATTTCAACGAGGGAAAAGGAAGGGTGAGGGGAGATTGAAGTATTGTAGTTTATTTGCAAGGCTCGGAATCGATAAAAAAGGAAAAAAAATCGATAAATGGAAAGAGTTGAATAGAATGGTTGAGACATGCATTTCTTTAAGTCATATATATACATGTTACTTCTACATTACCTCGTCCACCAGTACAGAAGACTCCTCTGCCTCCCATAGTGTGGTTTAGTTTAAGTTTGTGCTCGGAACACGGAGAAATAATGCATCCAAATCTACATCCCTATCACCATTATCCTTATTCCTATCAATCCTCTGGCTCTATAATGATACTAAGAAAGGACTGCTGACTAGTGACTGACTCTATGGTTTAAAAAAAACCTACCCCATCGTACGTACAACGACACGTATAAATATATCTGTACTTTTCCACATATATATTTCCATACATCTATGATGAGGATGGTAGACTGGGTTTAGGATTTGAGATTTTTTTAGGGAGAAAAGATGCAAACCCTTGATGCTAAAGGAGAAAGGGTCTTTTCCTTCATTCTCAGTACTCTTCTTGCATAACATTCATTTCTATCCCTGGATATCCCAAGCCAATAGGCCCCCAATATATATAGGGAAAAAACTAGGCCCTGCGACTCCCTACTAGAGATTGAGACTCCTTTGCAGCAGAGTTCCCAAAGTAAAGAATAGTGTATAGCTATTGGATTGGTTAATTTACATAAAATCGAATTCTTTTTTCTCTCTCCTTGTGAAAGTGAAGAGACTTTCTCGTCCGTACATTTCTCCATTGGTACATTTCCTCGACACACACAGTAAGAGAGGATGGGGACAAAAGAATCTGGAATCTATAGAGATTCAGTACTGAGGGAAAAGTATTGAGGGAGTTGGGAAAAAAATTGCGTAGTCTTCCTGATAGCTTTCTACTCACCAACTGAATGCAGATAAGAGAAATTCCGAATCACACTACTCAGCAAAGCACACCCTTCCCTCCTTTTTCTTACATTACATTAAATTCTCAAATACCTTCCAGTCCATCTCCACTCTCAGGCCTTTCCCCATTTACAATCAGATACCAATTTCCCAAACTCTCCTTCATCGAGTCCAAAACGTCAACACATAAGTTTACTTCCACACACACACCACCACCACCACCACCACCCTGCTTTGCATCTCTTATAAATATAAAGGGAACAAGGAATAGGCGAGGAGTGGTTACTATATCTCATCATTTCATCCCGGACCGAATTCTCCACCTAAATATCTCTCCTCTCCCTTGCTATAGAGATTAGACATGTAGGATGTATTAAAGCTTCTCCACCGTCAGTTACTTTTCTTTTTTGTACTTATACATTACCGAGTAGACTATGAGTAAGGCACAAGGGAACAGTATATGAGGATTGTAAAAGAGTTTGAAAAATAAAGGGAATATATATAGCTCCTTTGAAAAATGGTATCATTAACTTTTTTGATTGAGTCATCAAAATCAAGGAGGAGGAAGCACGGAAGCTCGTATTTATGCATGGGCTTGAATAGTTGAATGTTAAATAAAATACCCCAACCACATTTTGGGACTATCGGTACATAGCGTTGTGGTACAGGAGGATATGAGTATGAAGGCTTTTTACATGGAAAAGGTCGGTCTGAGACTGATTAAGTCCTCCAAACTCATCCTGACTGATTGCTCCGGTTGAAGCGTCGTGATGAATAAAATTCTCTTCTGATCATGAGAGAAGAAATTTTTTTACGAGAGCCATGGCATCTTGACAGGAGAAATTCAAGAAGCTTCATGAATATTAATTACGCTCAGAAATAAGAAAGACCCCACTCCACAAGTATGAAATTAATATTAATCTATCGGAGAATCCCTACCATTCATCAACCTTTCTTAATCCATCCATCTATATTCTAAAGAGTGGGAAGCGTCTTATAATCTCATCGGCCTAACATGTTATAATCGTTTAGTATCCGGGCACGATTTATTGTAACTTGTAACTCATAAGATTTGGCCTGTTGTGCTTGGTTAGTCTTCAAAATCTTGCATACATTTTTTGTAATGGAAAATCAGCAATTAATTATGCTATATATTAAAATGCCCTCTCTTCTCTACAGGAGGTGTAAAGTAACGATTTGAAACAGAATTAAAGATTTTTTAAATAATTGGAAAAAATAATTAAAATATTGGTACACATACAGTAATTAATTAAGCAATATGGCAGACTTGTTAGACGAATGACAGATGGTAGTGTACATGTTATTCAAGTTTGGGATGCCATATGCAAATTTCTTGATGAAAGAGGAGGGACTACTGCTTACTGGGACGTGGATCTCTTCATTACCGAGCAATACGAGGGGAAAGCCAGAGAGAGGTTTATTAATTAGAACAAAAGCTTAAAAGGTTTTAATTGCTTTGCGACGGAGCACGAGACAAAGAAGTCCATTGGTCTCGGAATCGTCTCAGGCGGTGCTGGTTATAAAGTGAGGGCAAATCCACTCACTTCTCTGCAGGACATCCGTGCTAATGAGTAAGTGTTGTATACTCTTGCTAAAACTAATAGATGAACGACCGCGTCGGCGGAAATGAAGGCGGAGGCTCTGCAATAAATCAATAGCCCAAACTCAGCCACCACCACCACCACTACATACTCAACACAGTTTATTTCCTATCCGTATGCATTATGTAACTTTTGGACTCAACTAAAAATATACAGCCGACGAACCCTTTCATTTGAACAAACTTATACTAGTTACGTTTCCACCAAGCACAGCATAAACCAGGATATATTACTGCAAATTTTGTCTTGACTTTTCAGCGTATTTAGAATATCCATAATTAATTAATCAACAAGCATTAACAAGCTGTCTCATTGCACCCTTAATCAATTATGAGCTTTGGTTTCCTTTCTTTCGTACATCCTCCGATGCATTCATTCATAGAGGACGAAAATTATCTCTTCAAAAGGAGAACATAATACCTCATCTTAATTACCTTGTCCAACACCTATGATTAGACTCGTGTAAAAAAATAAAGGGATGTTGTTACTCGTAGTGACACAAACAAAACACCTATGAAGACGCCACCAAGACCACTAGTCAGGTTTCCCGGCGTCTTGAGCCGTCTTGTCTCTCCTTTGTCAAAAAGTCGTGCTGAGCAGAAGGACTGGAGTAAGGCTTGAAAAATGAGAAGTAAATTATAGTCTGCTGGAGAAATCATAAATTTTTTATGGGATTCTGTCCACACTCTGTGCTTGTTCTTCATAGATTTTAGAATCATATAGTAACTTGTACTCATTAAGGGAATTTTCCCGCAGACATTAATTGTAATTGTTAGGCAGTAGTTTAAAAGGATAAAAAGACGAACTAGATTGCCTCAAGCCTCCCATTTTCTTCTCATTGTACTATTTCTCATCGTCATTCATGAACTACACATTAGTTGACTCAGTCGTTCCCATGCAGTACGGGCAAAGTCAGCCTTGAGGCTCATTCATTTCGAAATATAGCATGTTTCATCAAAGTCTCGGATACTTCAGGGTTCAAGCATTAAAATGGGTTAAAAAAGTTCTTGTGATTTTTTAGGCGGAGGAAGGAAAGCTTTTAAATCCAGTAGTGCTGAAAGCATTTAACTTTGCCGTGTAATGCATTGGAAAAACCTTGGCCAGAAGTTAATTTTTCCAGGTGGATGATTTTTAAATCTCTCAATTCCATCTTAAAGTTCTACAAGAAAATCGATTCCGGAATAAAGCCGTTGACGTAAGCTCTTAAGAAATAAGGCTCGATCTAGGCATCCATATGCCTGGTATCGTACAAAGTCGGAGATTTACGGGTTAGTATTTAAGTAATCTAACAGCCATTAGAGTTGAACGTTGAAAGGAGATTTTTACCCATGGAAAGGATTAAAAATAAGCAGGTCTTAGTCAATGTACTAAATTCAACTCGACATAAGTCGAACGAAAAGGATTGAAAGAACCCTCTATTTTTTAGGAAGCATAAGAGACTTTCACCTTCATGGCTTATCAATTCCATAAACTTTTGGTGGGATAAGATGCAGAAAACCAAGATCCATTAGCACGGCCACTAAACTTTTGCACTATAAAAAAAACTTCCACAATTTCTTTTCTAACTCAAGCACTCAATTACGAATACATAATGTTAAAAAATCATACTAATGTAACTATATTATTTCAAGTTCGCATGTATGAGAACAATGCTGATAATAAAATGATAAAAACAACTCAGCTGTCACATAATCTGACAAAACTTCAGCCCCTGATTTCAAGATTACAGTAACCCAAAGTACGTACAAAATTAAATGTCAACTCTGAAAGCTATCTGGAGTTTTATAACGCCTTCTTTTTGCCCCTAGAAGCGAGTAAAAAATCTGTATTCAGATTTAGTTTAAAATTTAACTCAAGAGTTTACATATTAAATACATCATAAATATGCCCCTCATAGTCAGGTAATTGGGCCGACAGAAAGGCATTGCATAACCAAGTAATTAATTAATGCATTCTACAATTGAAAAACAGGGAAGATCCAAGAAAGGTGCTCAAGAAAGGGTATGAAACTGGCAACAATCGTCTTCTCAACTTTTTTTTACATCTCGTAAAGAATGTCTTGAGGATAAGATTCCATTTCATCTCAATACAATAATTGCTGTCATGTTTATCATCCTGGAGAAGTTGTTTAAGATAATTGATGAAACGCCTTTCATAGAAGTAAGGGTTGTATAACCACGCCTTAACGTGTCAACTTGTGTCAAATTCGTAGCATATTGTGAAATATTTTTGTGCACAATTTTTAAAACAATATATTGTGATTGTACCAATAAAGAGTCTGAAACTTTCCTAGTGTACATAGAATATAAATTTTTTTTAAAGTTAAAAAAAAAAGTATTTTGAAGTTTCTTTACTTATTTGTGTTACTCATACAAAGCATAACACATTTTCAAAATACTTATTTAGATAGAAACAAATTATATTTTTAGAACTATTGCTCTGCATAATGGATGCAGTACGATAAGGAATAATAGAAACAGCAATTTTAATACTCAGTCTTTACATAATTACTCCTCCGGTCTTGTGAATTTCAATCGCAGTAACTAATTGCTCTTAAAAAACTAAACATATCAAACTGGTTTAGGGCGATGATGATAAAAAAATTCATAATGATTTAGGGTGTATCAAACCATGAATTAGCATGGTATTGGATCATACCAATTTAGTACAAGATGAGATTTACCCTGAACTCTAATACGTGTAAAAAAAATCTAATATACGACCAGGGTGCACACCACAAAGATATAATGGATTTCGTTATAATCATCGTCGTGATATAATTTCTTCTGAACTTGAGGGTGAATAGGGTAGACTGGAGCTAAAAGTTTTACAAGAAATGAAAACGGGAAGAAAGTATGCATTAGCAACCCTCTTAATATACAATTAAGCCGAGGGGATATTATGGATCAAGATATCAGGGTCGACATTAATTTTGCTGTGGTGATTAAAAATTCCAGCCATCTCAATGAGAGGTTGTGAGACGAGAGGGTAATAAAATTTCCTATCGGATTAGCCATTTTTTATTTGAATGAGAGGCGAAAAGAAGACGAAGGATAAGAGCAATTTATCTTGAAACCTTTTGATAGCAAATACAATGGGAGAATATTATTAGTTTGCCGTGATGTGGATTTTCCTGACTTTAATAATCCTCCACCTCACCACTGCTTATTACACAGCAATTAATCAAACTTTAATGACAAAGTTTTACGGGATCAAGTTGAGAAAGCGCCCATCTATTAGTTCACTCGGGCTCCTAATTACATATGCAAAACTCAATCACGAAGCAATCCACCGTAGAGCACGACCAACTGACTTGAGGAAAATCTAACGATACCTTATCACCGACCTTTCCACCTCTACAATATCTAACTAACTGTCATGCCCTCTCATCAAAACTCCCATAAAGTCCATCACAACATCACATCATCATCATCATCTCCAGATTCGAACCCACTAAATCAAAACGTGTCGTACAACCATACCACTAATCAATGTCATGCCCGGCAGCATCAATGTACTTTAAGGAGTAAACTCATTACCACACATGACTCTGTTCTGCAATAAATTATTTCTACTTGACGTTCCATTACATTTCATTCCAGCCAAGTGCATCATCACCAGCACCGTGTCCTCGTAAATGCGAAGACGTGAGGGAATTATTTTAATTGTACCAAAATTACAGCCTGCGTCTCAAGAGTTCACAGCGGATTTACTTCTTAATCAAGCGTTACCATAAATATGTTTTCGTCATAAGCCTCCAACACGATTTAATTCTCCCCTTCAGCAAATAATCTCCATACGAGCTATACATACGAAAAAAACAGAGGGACTGCAGGCTACCATTACAATCCCAATGAGTAAGGGGTATTTTCATGCTTCTAAATGATTTAATAGTTCGAATTAATTTGTACATTCTTTAATATTTGATATTCAATTCAGGAATAATACTTGGTACCATATGTTATAAATTTCCCTAAACATTTTGTCTCAAAAAAATATATAGTTCACACCAATAATATCCCTTCCCTCAGCGTGCCGTTGCTAATATGGCTACATAGCTGAGAAAACAATGTTAGCCTTGTCACAAAGGGAGTTGATGTCTCATATTTATATTTTGGTGCGTATACATTATGTATGTTGAGATACACAAGAGGAGGATTTAGGAGTTTTAAGGAAATAGAAGTAGTAGCTTTTGATTTCAATGGATGTAAAGTATTCAGACGGAGATCGTCAGTTCAAGCTTTTAACTTTCTCTGTGCCCTTTCTGTTCAAAATCAACGAACTCATGCGTGTTTATTGAAAAATCATTCTGCCTTGAAAGCATGCCATGAGCCTTAAAACCCTGTAATCGAAAATTCATGTCTCACCCAGAACAAAAATCCTGCCATACTTTTTCATCCTTCTAACCCATCAGTTGCATATGGAGAAAACTAGGGAGAATTGAATTCAACCCAAGGTGCTTTCCTTAGTCAACTTACCTCCCCGTGTCCTCATCCCTTCCTCTTTTATTCTCTTCTCGAAATATTTGATCGTCTCCTAGATTTCCCTATTTCCTCTCCTCCAATTCCTCCAATTCTTTTCAATAATGTAACGAACTCACACAAGACTTATAGAAGCACTCCATTTCATTCCACGCTTTGAACATCTTACATCACAACTCTGTATGCACAGAACATAGATACATGTCTCTCTCTATACATAAAGCAAAGAAAGCACTGCTTATAAATACGGATGGAAGAGCCAGTCCTCCATTTTTCAAACCCTCCACTCATGACAAAATACAAAGTCGCAAAAACAACATTAAGGCTGCACAATGATCTCAAAGTACAGAGTGTCAATTTAGCTTACCCGTTTATGGAAGTTGATGTGATGAACCATGACAGAATGGAACCGGCAGCGGTGAGCCACAACTGCCACAGTGTATTATCCGAGTTTGCAAGACAAGTGTCCAAAAACAACTGTGAACTGTCATCCATTTCGAGAGGTTGGAACTTTTCCCAATTTTCCATTGATAACTTTTTCATAACTTCGTCATCGATACAGTACCACTACAAGAAAAAAATGAATCTGTAGGAAATGATAAAATGTCCAGGAACAAAAATTTATTTAAAATTGAGGCCGAAAAAGCATGCTGGACTAGTATAGCAAGAAACGGATGTTGGTTAATTAATTATTTACAAGCAGAGTGAACAAAACTTAACTATTTGCCATGCATTAAAATTATAATTTGATGTAGAGATGCATTTCAAGTTGGACTATGAACCTTGTAGAAGAGTGTAGGTTTTAATGAGCCCCTGTTCATAAATTTTCATTAAGGAACTATTCAGAAAGTAATTGGAGCCCAAGTCATAATGTGAAGGCAGGTAAGGTATGAGTTGAAATTGAACCTGACTGGAGGAAGACTCCGCCTTGCTACTTCGACCTCACGCACGGAATGGGAAGTGACAATAGTCATAATAATTATCATTAGTGTCCAACTGACTCATTTTGCACTGATGTTATAGCTTTCCAGCCCACGGGAAACCACGGAGGTTGGCCTATTTGGAATAACGGATAAACTTGCGTGTTGTCCCTCATAAAATTACCGATCCACAGTCTACTATTACCACGAACTATCAAACAGAAGGAATGAAATTACACGGTAGAAATTGCAATTCCAATGGGAAATGAGAAAACGGTGCTCATTTATCCAGATTTTCAGACATGAAAGATTTAGTCGTACCTTTTCCTAAACATTTAGAACCTAACTAAATACATAATTTCATATTTGAGCAACACACAAGACAAGACTTCCTTACCAAGTCGCCTTTTCAAACAAAGATATCAAATTATCAGACTTGTAGCACACACTGCTGTGCTCTCCCGACATCACATCACACAACATGCCATATTAATGGACTGAGAACACAAGAATCACCTTGCGTATTATAATCTCTCGCCCAAGTTCTACAACCATGGATGCAAAAAGTCTGGATGGACAAAAACCATCAACTGGTGCGTGCTTTTAAAAGAGCTTGTCTCCAGGCTGAATTGGCTTGTCAATTTGTTCCTGTAATTATTTCAAAACGGAGACTCCGAAGACAATGAAATGAAATGGACATAAAAAAGAGCAGATTGTACAAGAACGAGGATGACTCGAGATGAAATAGACAATGGCGGCTATACACCATGAGAATAGACCCAAGTCTAGAGTTTAGATGCTGTATGGATCCAAGACGATCCCAAGTATAGAATGCAATCAGACAAAACTCGGTGCTAATTATTGGGAGAGCAATAACAAGGATGTCTGAGGTGTTGTTAAAAAGACTGATCCTGGATACTGAAGGCACCATAAGCAAGCTCTAAAAAATCATGACTGTAATGAAGGAGAAATTAAAAAACATTTTTTTTACTCTGTCTAATTTATTTATGAAAAGCTATTAGCACAATACAAGTCCATCCATCCAGCCCAAAAATCAACTCTGAGAAAAACATGGTATAATCATATCTCTCTCCCTCACAGTTTTAAAGATTAGCTGAGAGCCAGGGAGCGTACGTACGGACGTAGCTCAATTCACATCTTCTCTCTCCTCCGTTCGTTCATCTCCCCGTTTTTTTGTCTTGGTGAAATGGCCAATGGCTATCATAAAGCCGTAACACACAAAAACCCTAATTGCACTTAAAAATAATCCAGAGATAGTTAATTATATAGTCATGAAAACCAAGTTACAATGCGTCATCCTTTTATTTTGACCTTCAAGTTGTGTTCTCTTACTGGCAATTATACTCCCATCCCGCATCAATTAAGTTTCTAGAGATCATTAGCATATCAACGATAGCTCAATAAAAACCCTGCTGTTTCGTTCTCTCACAGACATCTCCAACTCATGATCTTTATATCCCACCTTACCATCAATCCTTTCTCATTATTCCATTCATCTTCTTTGTCCATCCATCCTGTCTCTCCATAAATGGGCCCTGGGGCTTTTGTTCTTCTTCATGAGCTTTAATCTCAAAACATCTCTTCGCTAGAATAACCAACTCATCCACCCCATCCATAAACAAAAACGTCCCTTATAAATTCGTCCCTAGTCATCCCATTTATTACCCACGTCAGGACATTACTCCCAGCGCTTTGTCACACTTGTCACAGTTATTTAAACATTTTACAAGATATCAGGTATCCGCACTAGTCTTTCCACAGCGAAAAATTAATACAGTAACGTTCACCCTCCTATAAGACTATAGAGTAAAATATTCGCTACCTACCTCTATCTCGTCAACTCTCTTGCCTAACAGTCCCAACATCCTCATCAAATGCATTATATATTAAATCTCGAATAATCATGGAGATAGGGCTCAATCGTAACAGAATTTGAAATTAAGTTAAGTGACTAAATTGTATGGAGACATCATTCCAAATTCAACTCGACATAGTAACACGCTTTGAAAACCTTTCTGAAAAGAATCCTTGTATAGAAAATTATAATAAATAAGGAAGTAAATAGATAGAGACACGGTACTATGTAATAGTAAAAGTATAAATGTAAGTGTAGAGAATGAATTGGAATATATTTTTTGTACCACTACTGCCATCACCTTAAGGAAAGAGTGGATCTTACACCTTCTAGTACATCACAAGACATATCCACTTTGGGCTATATATCTCGTATGCATCCCAGATTCCCAGCATTCACAGCCATGTGAATCCCCAAATATTATAATATGCAAGTTTGGTGCTGTTACTAAGCACAGAGGAGATTTGGATTGAAGATTGGAGGGTAGCGGTAGGAAGAAGGGAGTCATTTTATGTATTTTGGATCAGAAGGAATACATATTAGCTGGTGGAGGAAGAGGGTCATATAATATGTATAGGGTATGTAGTGGTAGTTAAGTATAGGAAGTAAGTCAGTGTTTGGATGGTTGGGAATGGAAGGTAGATTACAGGGAAGAGATGCATTTAGATCGACAGAGAGCAAAGTGCTAAGAAAGAGTTGACTGAGAGTGAGGAGAAAGCTGAGGGACAATATTCTTTTTAGGTGACGTTGACGCTTCTTTCACTTTCATTCCGTCCCAATTCATACATACATTTAAGCTTAAACTCACACACACACACACATCCATTCCACCATCCATCCATACACCTATCAAGACAAATTCAACATTCCTCTTATGTGACTACAGCCTTACTATGCAATGCTTTCATCCAATTTTCTTTCTTTCACCCGATTTTTCTCTAAGCCCACTTTCCATCGGGGAGAGCTCCTTGATCGGAACCTAGCAGATGGGATGTGATGCCACTTTCCTCAACTAAAAAAGATGAAGGAACAATATTTTCCTTATTCAAACATCCAACCAAACCAGAGCTACTCTCCTTACAATGAGAACAGGCCTCCCTCCCCAATGTTATTACCATATCAGCTATATCCATAAGGTATCTAGAGTGTCTAGGGTGTAGGACAGGTGCTTTCACTTATATACTTAAGTCCCTATCTATTCCAGTGATGTGATAACCTTCCCTTGGACCGGATAGGGATGTGATGGGGACTGGTGGTTTGGTGGAAATTCAGTCCAGGCGAGGACTAGTGAATTTATACAAAACAGGATCTTGTAAACCATCTCTGTCAAGTCATTAAGGGCTTAGAAGGAGTCTTGTATGAAATTTTTAGATGAAAAGGGTTAGTGTCTTCTAATACAGAATCAGTGCTAGATTGGATCCGGTACAATAGCTCTGTTAGATTGGATCACCTTCCCTTGGTGTGGGAATGTGTGAGGATATAAACATTCCAATCCTTCCGTCTTCCTTCAAATGATTGATTGATGGCAGAGCGCACCACAAATTTCTCCTCAGATCAATCACATTTTACCCTTTGTGAATTACTTCCCTTCTACACATATTTTACTATAGGGGCTTGATATTTTCTGAAATTATTATCCTTAGGAAGCAAGGCACGAGCAAGGGTGTTATGTTAGGTTAGGTTAGCTATTATCATGTGTTAGTTTGCCCTATGGGTAAAAAGGATGTTTAAGGGAAACATGGAAATATTGATTTTTTCGCCAATGGGATTCACTGATTTATATTTTTACATCATTCATCATCATACACATATCATCTTTATAACAGCACACACCCAACAGTAACACCCTTCCTTATTTTCATTTAATATTCTGAGACACGGCCTTAGTTTAATTTGAATTGGATTTCAATTTTCAATGTTTGGCAGTTTTTGTGGATACAAGATACAATGTATATACATACTTTTCAATCCAGGAATAGAGGTATATATCAAAATTCACAAGCAAATATCAAGATTGAGGAATTCCCTAGTTCAGCAATCATCTCATCGTTTCGTATTCCAGAACAATATAAAGTGGCCGTAATGAAGTATCTGAAATACATGCATCATGGGAGGACCTAATCTCTGATTGTCTCAAAGTCTCACCCCTTCTTCAGAGTTGCCGCAATACCTATCAAGCTTAATTGATGGATTATCCTTCCAAATTGTACTTCATCTGAATCAATGCCGCCTTTTTTTTATACCAGGCGCACGTACGACTCAGTGTCGTAGGTTCTTGTGCACGATTCTCAAGAGATGAGGGGCATCAAGTGGAAGAAATTAGACCAAAGTAGCAGAAAAATCCCAGTCCAACAGTATCTCTTCATTTACTTGAAAATGGAATGTAGACGGAGGTGTGGGTAATGGTAGTGTTTGTGTACAAGCCACAAGAAACCCAGACTGGTTAATAACCTCCAGACTAAAAAATACAGCAGCGGAAGAAAGTATTGCAGTACATTACTACTTTGATTAGGAGCTATATAGACTATCGGAAGAAGTTTAAATCAAATCCAATTCCTTACAATTAAAGATACATATTTTATGGGTTCTAATGTAGCATAACTATGCAGTCAACAGTACAAATAGTGCAACAACCAAACTCTTCTGGCCCACTCGACTTAATTAGAAATCATAAAAATGAAGCTAATTAAGCAGATATTATGGAGAAATTCCTTCCTTTGATATTCCAGTAAAGTAGGATTGGGATATGTTGTGATAGAGGTCTCCGAGTTTCATCTATATTTCATTTCAATAGTCGATGATTTTACCATTACCTTCCTTGGAAATACTCAAAATGCAAGATTATGGGTTATTTCTAATGGCCAAAGCATTTCACAAAAATGACACACCCTGAGTAGCTGAAACAGTTTAGATGAGAAGCATTACAATGCAATATCATGATGATCAGCCAAGAGCTGGATACTAGAGATTGGCTCTGTCCATCCTGTCTAGTGGCTATCTACATTGGATGGATGGAGACGAACATTCCAGAGGCGACTTGGTAGGTAATGGGTAACACGAAAGTAATAGGTTTTTAGTTAATGCTTTCTTCCTCTAATTTGTTAATCGTTCTTGAAAGGAAATGAAAATTGATAGTAAGTTGAGGCAAAGGTGATCACAAGGAATGAATAGCATGACTACACCTCATCATTTTATTCATCAACCCTTTTCCTCATCACTGAACTCCCATTAGTCTTAACAAAGGCCCAAGTAATAGCTAATATTATTTAGCCATCACATAAGAATGAGAAAGCATAGCACCACCGCCAACCAAGCAATCCAACCACTCCTCTCTGCTTTGCAATGTGTGCGTCAGAAAACCATTTGGCCCATTAAACACACCCTTCGTCTTCCTTTTATTACATTATTTTTCGTTCAAAAATAACTCCCGACTTCATTTTCCTTATCTACAAAAATACTGCTTGCTTAGTCTTAGTTCTCATATCTTTCCGAGAAAAAAAGCTTTCATTCCGTGTCCATTCAGACTTTTTCTCATCTAGGCTTCATATGCAGCAATACTAGCAGCAATTTAAGTAGAACTATACTTGACTTGATGAGTGGTCACTTCACTTAAATTCGGTCGACTTCCTTCGGTCCGTTGGACTGTCTCATTAAAGTTATCAAATTAAATTTAAGATGCAACACTCAGACGCAAGTCTCAAGAGTAGAAGTAAATCCCTGCTATTAACCACCGAATCCGAGTGGCAAGTACAGAATGTCATAATGAGTTGAAGACTTAATGTAGTTCCTCACGCGTTCTTTAGCTTTACCTTCTATCAGCTTTAGAATAGTGGAATTTCGTGAAAGCTCTATTAATTTATCTAATTTCCCAAATGCAAAGAAATCATTTAAATAAGTGCATTACTCTCTCTCTATCTGGGTGGTCTAGTCTCAGAAGTTGTGAAACTCTTAATGATAGATGATAGACATTGTGAAGTAAGAAGGTGTATATTTTTTGGAATCAATATGGAATCAAGTGGTATTAAAAAAAGTATAAAATGTCTATTTAATGTGGGCACAACCCAAAACTCAAACTCAACCTCCTTTTGTTCATAGTTTCAGGCTGGAGAGATAAGAAGATTTAATGCAAACAAAAAAAACCCAAACTTACTCATTAAGGATTCATTAACTTTAATGTACAAGAACCCGATTTTAATAGCCATGTTTTTTCTGGACAAAGCGGGACTCTGTTTGGTCGCTAGTTCTTGGTTATTAAATGCTGTATTATGCATAGATTATCGCGTGTTTGGCAAGAACCACCCCCTCCTCTACTATGTACGATGGAAATGAAAATAGCATGCATTTATTAACTAATAATTACAGCTCATAGTCATAGGAGGTGGAGGACTAACTAACGAAAACTTACTTAGACAAAAGGTTTGGAATGTAAAAACGGAGTTGCGTGTTTTTTCAATCTTGGGTCTCATGAGAAAATGAAAATGACACAATATGCGATGTGATGTTATACAATACTCTACATGTGGCATTCTAGGTGGAATATCCACACCAACAACATATATGTTATAATGAGAAATTGTGAAACTCCTGATAAACAACAGGGAAGGGCTAAGTTTTATTCAAGCAGTTATTATGAAGGTTCGAAATAGCCCTGGAATTGGTTCTAAATAATTTTTTGACTTGAGACTGTGTGTGTGTTACAGCATTATTTCACTCTGTGTGTAGTCAGTGATGCCAGTCATTTCTTTGTTTCATCCTCAATGTTGGCCAGGGTTTTAATAAATAATCATGAACATGTGTGTTTCCCTGTCTGACTGTTGGGCTGGATTATAGTTACCAGTTACCTAAGTATATAATTTCGCGGAAGGCTATTTCCTTCTAATTTAGTATTTAGTAGTCCTTTCAAAAATTTCCATCAATTCCCAACCACTTATTAAACCCTCCGGAAGGATTGCATGACAAACTCACTCACTCGCACAACACAATCAAATGAAAATGAATATGAGTTGATGAGGGAGGACTAACTAAAAAGTTGCTAATACTGTATTAAATACATGGAAGAGGTTGAGCAGTTAGAGGACAGAGCTATTAAATAATGAGGGAATATTATCAGCCTTCTGCAGATACATGTGGGTGCCATTATTAATCATTAATGGGCCAATTACAACAGTCCGAGTTGTGCTTAATTTACTTATTCATTTGCCTTTCCCATGTTGAACTCTGAGTGGATGTCGAGAGCCTACTCTATTCATTGTCTACTATGGTGTGCATGATGAATTTAAACTTGATGATGGGAAATAGGCAGAAGGACTAGAAACTTCTATAATCAAGAGTGCCAATGAAATAATAATAAGTTAATGAGTCACTCCACATGCAACACCCTATTAGACGCTAGACAGACTATAAAACTCATTAACAAATAATCAAGCCCATCCATAATCCTTGAACTGTAGATTTAAGCTTTCAGAGCAGCACATGCAATCAACACTTACTTAATCCTATCGTCTGCGATAAACCGTAATGAACATGGACGTGGTGCAGGATATGCCATCTCAAAACAAAGCCAGGACTTATATTTATACAAGCAAATATTTTCACACTCATTACAGAAATACAGAGCTCTCAGAACTAATAAGCATCCACAGGCTCATGGCAAAATGATTCCAATACCACATTAAATCAATTAAAACCACCTTGACCATTAAACACCAACCATCATTTACCAAACCAAACTACAAAGTATGAATGCAATGAACTAACTTGCTCTTTCTCCATGGACTGGAGCCTGGCATCCGTGTGTATTTTCTCGTACAAGACTCGGGCAAGACCACCACGTGGACGAAACATTCTCTGAAACTCCTTGTCAACGACCAAGGATGCGATTAACAACTAATGAACTTAAAAATCAACTAATTTCAATCATGAGTTTCATTCAATTGAGTTTATATTTTGAAATATTCCTTTATATTTAAATGGAAAACTTGGGACAGCTGCAACAAACTGAGGGACAAACTTTGAACTATTTTCTAGTTATGATGAAGAGGAAAGTGAATTGAACAATTAGAAAACAACTAAATTAGAAAATGAAATGAAAAGTGTAAATATGTGAAAATGATGTGAAATGGCAAGATGAGGAAATGGAAAACCGGCACATTGTACATTCCGCCAAGAAGTTGAACCCAACTTGAACGTGCAGTATAGAGTAAAATTGCCCAAGGCTGCGCTTGATGTTTTGGGGCGTGTTGAGAATTCCACTCACATGGACACCTTGCTTAATTCATATGCAAACATCTTCATGAGGATGATCATTGATCATGAAATATTCCGTTGACTGTTGTTAGTGACCACGTGGAATCCGCAGGGTTTTTGGGTTCGTGCCAAAATTGCATGTAGAACACTAAAGGGATTTTTCGCGTCTGCAATTAAGTGTCCTTCCACACCAGATTACCAAAGAGTGACCCAGTCCAGATGTCAAATTATTATTTGAGTGAATTTTTTTATCGTGGACATTCAGAGATATCCTGGAGAGGTATCCAGATGGTAGAATGGCTGAGAGACAGGGCACAAGGGAGTAAATTAAAAAATAACAAGTCCTTACAAAATAAATGTATCTATTAGGAAGGGATTGGAATTTTAATAAGGTGGCCGGCTACAATTGGGAGGAGACACTATTTGGTGAATTTGTCTAAGCATGCGAAAAGTGAATAATAATTTAATGGAAAATGTAGTGCGAAAGTGTGGATGCGATGCGATGGTAGTTGGCATTAGTGGTGGTGGGTTGTAAGGTATAGGGATTATCATCACCAGTTGAGATTGAGATTAAGAAAAGTAACTTAATGGCTATTCGCTTGTCTTCCTTGAGTCTTGATGGGGTTAGAGACCTGATCAAGGGAGATGAGCTTCTTGTCTCTCTCCCACTGCTGACTTGTCAGAAAAAACGCAAAGAGAGGAGCAAAAACGGAGAATTAATTCTAAATTCATCTGTCAAATAAGACAAGGATGATATTATTAAGGCTTCTGGTCTCTAGAGTCCAACGCTACTCTGTGTGTGAAGGATTAAAAATTAACCTTGAAATCTTATTACAAGTCTTATATTCAAATTACTCAAGAGCAGAGGGGAGAATGGTGGTTGGCAGGACGAGAGAGAACGGTCAGTCATTTAATGAGTGAGGGATTTAAATCACATGAATAATAGTATAAAGATACTTAGGAGATTTGAAAGAGATTGAGAATATAAACGCTTCAGCTATATATACCTTCTCAATTACTCGAATGAATAATAAGACCATTATACGCCTCTTGTGCTCTGCATAATCCTAATGGCTTCTTAATAGTTTATACTTTAAGAAACAAAGGCGTTGGAGTCCGGGCTTCTGTGGCTTCTTTATATTTCAATTCAATTTCTCCTCCAGTCCGTACATATAATAGCATTCTTTTCGGAGAAGAGATCTTTAGCGGATTAATTCCAGTTTCAATTCCACCCGTCAATTGCACTTCTTTCTTCAAAGGGATTCACGTGATTCAAAAGGTCATGTTAAATTTTTTAGAATAAGCTTATGGAAAGAAGATTTGACGAAACAAAGTGAATTGAAAAGACTTAAGATTTTAATCCCTTCAAGTGGGTCCATTTTGTGTATGCATGCTTTGTGTTTTTTCCTGTGGTGCTCAGATTCAAGTTGAATTGTTCTTTTTAAGATTCAGTTGGCTGCATATTTCATAGTTATCAGTTCGTTTTCTGATGGTCTTCATCAGTTACAAATTGAGATGCAATTTTTAAAAACAGATTCTATGACTTCTTCTAAAGTATTGCATGTGAAACATAAAGATGATGATTTTTTATAGTACTGACTTCAGCATCGGTCTTCAAACGATAGCTTTTAAATTGTATTTTTGAACCATGACTTTTAACAAAATATTGAAAACAATCGCAGGTGCATCTCAAGGTTTTTTTCATGAATTTTAAATGTATTTCATTTTTCAAACAAAAAATAATGGTCAGACATCAGTAGCAAGTGGTTTAGTGTTCATTATGATTACAAGAGCAGCATCAACATCAACCACTTTCTCATCTAATCAGCATAATAATAAAATAATTCACACAATGCTCTGTAGATATATCTGACTAGGAATTTGAACAGGTGGCAAGAAGGCTGGAGTATGGACGTATCTTATTTTATAAGATGCTAGGGAAGTATGGACTATAAGCCTATTATTATAATTTACTCTAAATCCTAACCATATTGCTCTGTTGTGACTGCATTGTTCGTATTTTTGACTCGAGTCTGGGATTTAATTTCTTTGGACGGATTCAACACGATAATTTTATGCATATTCATTCTAAATCTTTTACTTAACATTATTTTTTGTTTGTTTATTCAGTAAATTTGAACTGGAATAGTTATATATTTACAGGCTTTGTATGCTTTACTCGTTATGGTTCAGGTGACATGAAAGAGTTCTGTCTTTGATTGCATAAATCAACTCTCATTAGTTTGGACTATTTTTTCGAAGGGTGGGCATTAGTATAAACCTTACCGGTTAAGTTTCGGCAAAGGTACTTTAAACTAAGAGACTTTATTGTAACACATGAGAAATAATATTTAAAAACTTTAAGCAATCATGTTTTTACGGATTGGTAGTAATTGTGAACACAAAGTAACGAATAAGATATTAAAATCCAATATGATCTAAATGGAACATTGGGGGTAAAAGGGTCTTCTGTTCATTCCCTTGGATCCCATCCCATCATTGAATATGATAATGAGATAAATAATATGTTTGAGCAGTGCAAGATGTGAAAGTGAACTCAATTCGAGTTGAAATAAACACAATTGAATTCGTAATTGTTAAGATTATTATTTATTATGGATGAGAGTAGAGAATCAGAGTTGAAGAGAGTGAGTAATGGGAATAATGATGTAGGTTGAAATAAAAATGATGAGACAGAAAAACAGGGGCTGTACTTCTTGTTGGTTCTTGGTGCTGGAGAATAAAGGTATTAGAAATAAACTTTTTTTAAACTATATTATGATTAGTAGAGAAGAGCCAGGAGAGACAGAAGATGATTTGGCAACTTTGGTCTTCTTAGTCGAAGGAAATAATAATAATCCTTTTAAGACTCTATTCTCATTCATAATTACGTGACGTTTCCAAGTTCGGATAATCACATCGTGCAGACTAGGTGCGTATAAAACCTATCAAAAGTTGAAAGTAAGCCCTTATTACCTTGACTATAATGCACAGGGGTCTACCTCGAGGGAGAAATAGATTATAGGCCTACAAGACGGTCCTACAGCTTCTTTCCCTTTGATTATAATACATTGCAAGTATATCATAAGGATTCGCTTCATGGAGTTGTAGGGACTTGAGATTTCCAAGAGTTATAGAGATTTTTAAGAAATCACTCCGAGAGTAAAATACCACAGAAAATATGATGGAAGTAGGTTGGAGGTACGAGGAAGAAGATGAGAGCGGAGGTTCCCACGTTATTATTGATGAGAAAGACTTCATCCACTTACTCTTTGAATTTAAAGATAAGGTGTGTTTATTACTCCCGGACCATATAGAGAGGGCCGCGGGAATTAAGCTTTCAACCTCGTACCTACCTAATTTAATAATTGTATCTTTATTTCCCTTCTAGGAAGATTCATCATTTCTCTTCTCCCTTCTCATCTCAATATGTTATTTGAGACGTGAGCATTTAAATATGCCTTTCATTTCTATGTCGGATAAAATATTTATAATTTTAGATACCAGGCCAACTATAATATTAGATTTTTTGGGCAGTGATTAAAATTCCTACCTTCATTAGATAGAAATGATCCCCAGTGGAAAGTGAAGAAAATTAAAGGATTCTGGATTGATAGCGTTGTTATTTTCCCCTCAGTACTCTTTGAACTAATTGCTGGATAACGGCTCAATGAGTTATGTAAGATCCTTATGTTGTAAGAACAAAATCTATAAAAGCCATCTCAGTAATGGGATCGCAAATTCATTATTGAATTTTTGAGGCTTATTGGATTGGGCATGAGGGTGATTGTGGTGCGGCTGCGGCTGGTGGATCACGTTTTCTCAAGCAAGGGGAATTTGTTATGTCGTGGATAAAAATTATAAAGAATATGTTGTTCAAGTTCTTCACCTCTGAAATAATAGACGCTCCATTCTGAAAGGTATTAAATTACCGATTAAAATATTGTATATTTGCAACTAAGAACGCGACAAGCAGAGGGAACTTGACTCTGCTATTCATGCATGTTCAATAACACATTCATTGTTTGCTAATTTACTATTTGTATACGTGGTGATCTCCATCAAAAAGGTATTCTTGAGGTCATTAAAACTGTCATTTTTAAAGGGAAAACTGACTGAGGGCATAGGACGACTAGTTCTAGGGGATCTTCTTTCGCTTGTGAGCCAAATGACATCAGACTTTATGAAAATAATCTATGATGTGTTGATATTGGAAAGACAATAAAAGCCATCTCAATCTCTCAAGCTCAATCATTTTTCGACATCTTAGTGTCCGAGATTTGGGTTATGTAGTCTTCAGAAATATATGCATTAATTTCTACGCGTATATATTCTCGATTAGACGATGAAACATTTCCTGCTTAATTTTCTTAATTCCCTTCTCTTATCCGTAATGTTTTTGTTTGACAGTATAAATACACGTGTTTATTAATTAACCTTGTTTCTGCCATTTCTAAAAGTAGAGTTATAAATTAATAGTATAACTAAAGTATTGCAGGCCAAGGAATCTAATACATGCAGTCAGCCAGTCAATCTATGATTTAAAGGATATTAAAATTACGTTACAACATCCTAACATAGCAGTAAACAATATGGGCTTTACTAGGAGAAATAAATCATTTTTACATCGTTAGTAGCATGGCCTTTTAAAATAACAGGATTAGAGGAATTGGATTGCAAATGAAAATATTTCATGACAGTGAATGGAGGTCGTGTTTCAAGGTTTCGAACTTAAAGGATTCAAAAGTCTATGTAAATACTTTTGCTTATTTTCTTCTTTACCATTTGTTCCAGGTTTTCCGTACATGACACCGATACACGAATAAATATACTTTCAACCTCTGGGATGAACTAGGATTGAATGATGTGTTGAAATTCTTTTGCAAAGGAATTTTTTATCAAGTATAACATCAGTCTTTCATCTATAAACCAGCTCCGTTTCCAGAGCTATTCTGTTCATCTCTTTTCCAGCAATCAGTATACAATCCGACTATTCATATATTTGGAATCACCCCGAAAATGCATGTCTCCATCGTTTCAAGACAATCACACAGGGATCCAATTGGTGTCTGAATGAGAAAAAAAAGAGAATCCTTGAAAACTCATTCTGTATTTCCATTTCTAAAGCTCTTATTTAGAGCGTGATTGTCATTCTTTTCGGAATCGGGTGGAAAATCCATGAATTAATTTTTGATTTCCCCTTCTGGGACCGCATTCATGATTGCCATGATTGGGATTGAATGCAAGGATATTAAATTATCTACGAGCACAACATTTGGAGCATTATCTCCCTATTTTAAAGGACTAGAGAGCCGAGAGTAAATCCAGTAAAAGAATAAAGCAAACAGAAGGAATAGGTTCGTAGGATAGGGATCGTCTGAAAACAAAATCAATCAATTAAGACAGTCTCCGTATTTTATTTACTCTTGTCTTACATTTCCAATCTAGTCGTCCCCAGGTATTCCCTAGAAGTAAATGTTAATTTTATTGAGAACTGTTTGACTTCCGTTGCACAACCAAGCTTAGCCTATAAATGCTTAAGTACCTAAAAGGTTGACTCCCCACAGTCCCCACAGTTTCCTCGATTAATTTTACTAAGTAGATATCCTCTCTGTCACTACTGCCACTTACCTCCTCAAGACTGGGTGGGATCAGATTACCAATTCTAAAATCTAATATCCCAAGTTCTATACTCTATACCAGTGTAGTTGTATTACTTTTATTTTTCCTACTTGGTAAACAAAGGTTTTGCCATCCTACCGGAGACACTTGAAGGGATGAGACATTTTTTCATTTAGAAATAAATTATTTTTTCTGCTTTTCTGCCGAAAGGACAGCTGAATTTTTCTTCTGGGAATCGGAGAGAAAGGGGAGTGAAGTGGGTGAGTGAAAGGAGGAAGAAAGTGGGAAAGAATTCTTCCAATTTGAAGAATTCACTCACATCCAACTTTCAACATAACACATGTGGATCTCCATGTATAAAAGGAGAGGGCGACTAGAAAAGGATTGGGATTGAGCATGCATGCATATCACATAATGTACTATATGACTACAAAATCTTCTCTACTGCTGCACAAGATTGAAGGCTGAACTGTTGAGTGCTTCTGCTGCTTCTTTCCCGCGATGGACTTGAGCTTGGCAACATTTTAGTCCAAAATGTAAAATGTACTGAAATGTAATGTAATGTGAAGTGAGATGAGGGCCGTAGGCTTGATTCAACCTGAGTTAGCTAAAGCTTCTTTACAACTAAGCCACCGAGGACTCGAAACCCCAAAGTTTCAAAGATGTCGAGTTGGGTCGCCGTCTCTTAGATGTGCAAATTCCCAATCCACATTACTGCTCTTCTTCAACATAGGTATAGTGCATTAGTCGAAAATATGTGTACGAGTTCTGCCTCTTTTAAAAAGTTTTTTTTTTTACTTTCTTTCTCTCTCTCGCTACCTTCACTTTGGTGTATAAATGCGTTGCAGCTATATGAAGGAAATTTGGAAACCTTACCTTGGGAAAAAAAGAAACATAAATATCAGAATCATGTACGCAGAATATCCCCGACCTTTACGTTCAAGACTTTTCGTGTCCTTGTAAAAGGCTGGAATTCAACTGAAGCGATATTTCTCTTCCTCCAGGCTTAGTGTTATGTCTCCATCCAGTCAATGTCGAGTATAGGTTAAGTTAAAGACGGGTAGTTTCTTTTGCATAAGAATGAGGCGTCTGTAGCTACTAACCACTTTCTCGCAATGAGTCAATCTACATAATAATGTTGTGTAACATTGGTGGAGAGAACAATGGCTCACATGACTTTTAAGGATATTCCCAGTCTCAAATTTTATTTCACTTGTTAACACCCGACATATCACTTTTCATAAATGAGAAGGTGGGGCTGGAGCTTATTGGACTTTCTCTCACCTTTATTGTCTCAGCCTCAGCCTCTCTGGCTTGTTTCGAATACTGGTACGAAAAAAGCCCAAGTTTATCTTCACAGCATTGAATTATGTAAAAGCTTGGTCGAACGTTAGCTTAGAAATTTGTATAGTGCTGCAGACTTTTTACTGCTTGAATTAATTGTACAAAAGCATTATTATATCTGAATAATAAATGTTTTCATTTATTCTTTGCAAAAAAAATATGGCGATGCAAAAAATTAATGCACACATTTTTTGGTCAGTCTGAAGGGTTATCCCATGAGAACGGCGGATGACAAAGTCTGGAAACTAGAAGCAGTAAAGCCTTAGGTCAACAAGTCCTTGCAAAACCGTACAGTTACCAATACTCCAATTACCATAAATACATTATTTGGAAATGGATGTGTTACTATGTAAGATTGTATTTCCCATACATATGTTGAGCTGGGATTTTCTCTCATTTCGATTCCCTGCTTATCATATGTGACAAAGTTGAAACTTTGTGCTTCATATCTCCATTTCTTTGTCGGTCTTGTTTCATTCAACTTCCTCTCCGGATTGAACCTGTTGTGAATAAAGTATCAAGGTATCATGAGAATTTTAAGTTGATTTTATCAACTCGGTATAAAATGCATAACAGAAACTTTACTCGAGCAAGTATTGACTTATAATAAGGAATTCTGTGTTACTTTGGGACTTTTGGAGACGCAGAGTCCGTAACACTTCATCATCTATGAATTTTGAATTTCTTCATCTCGATGCAATATCCTGGCTCCAGTGTGATCGTCGGCTCGGTGTGTCAATAAATCTGGGAGAAGTTAGTGGTGCCATATTCACATACATTATGCATAAAAACATGAAACCCCCTTCTCTACCTCCTCTTTCTACTCGATCGTACGCTTTTCAAGATTACGTATCACTGAAGTATAAAGTAAATCTACAACTTATGATGAGAAAGACATGCTGTGTGTATACGTACGTCTGTGTCTATCTTTATGTGGATGTGAGAATCTGAAAGCAGTATTGTATCATCAGAAGAAGGCTTCAAAACTTTTCAAACTGATACACCACAGGTTAAAAAAACGAGAATCGAAATCTAAGTTCTCGAAATGATGTGATAAGGACAGGTCTCGTATTAAAGTATGGGGAAAGGAGTCCATAAGCAATTTCTAGGTATGTTCTTTATAGGCACACTATACCCAATGCGTAGGTATGCATCAAGGATAATGTTCTCTGATTGAAGTTGAAACCTTTTTGGGAAATTGGATATCACAACTGAAAGGATGCATGATATTAAACAAACAGCAAATAAAGAAAACCTACCCAATAGATTTTTGACATCGCATTTCCAGAAATATCTTAGCATGTATCATGTATAGCAAATTCTTCAGAAGATCAGAGTTTGACTCAAAATTGGGAAAGAGAAGAGATCGATGCTACCTTCTTATTTCGTCTTTGGGATTTCCTGATTCAATCCTCGTTGACTTTCTTTATCCAGAAATAAGGATACCTGCTTGTGTACACATGCATGCAAACAAGAATCTTACATCGGTAATAGAAGATTTCTGATTTATGCTAAGTGTACCTAAGCATCTCTAGACTTGGAAACCGGGTAATGTATTTCTCTGTAGTAACGCACTGCACACATTGACTGAACTGTACCTGCAATAGCTGCACAGGTATTTCTTAGCCTGTAAAACTTTCGATTTTCTTTTAATTCTATGATTCTCAAATATTTCAATCGCTTTATCATGAATACAAGTATTCGAAAACGGTAACATTATTTTTTTATACTAAATTGAGTTTATGATCTCTGACTTTGTTACAACAAGAGTTGGTCAAGGGATTCTACCTTCATGTAGATGCATATAAATCTCTAAAGCTAGCCATGATTTTTTTCTCCTTAGAAAATAACAGTTTAATTGCTTTCATGCAGGTGCTAGAAACATTAGTTATGTGTATGTAAGAGTCATTATTATTTTGTAGTCATTAAATATCCAAGGGATGAAATACATGAAAGAACATCCGCTCCTTCTTCTTCCAGCTCCCAAACACACAATCAACTCACGCATACGCCAAATTATTTAGTTGCCCTGGCTGGCACCGTGTTTTCCTCTCATTAGCACCGAGCCACCGACCGGCAGTTTTCCATCCCCTGTCTGCCCAAGATCTATGGGTCATCATATCACCATAATTACAACACACACCGTTTTCTGTTAGCATTGCCTTCTTAGGAGCTACCACAAAGACAAACTTCATGCTTGCTATGCCTTGTATCAACACTATATTACGAAAAATGCAAGGAGTTTACTTCCCTGCTCTCATTTAGAGGTAGAAGAATACAAGAAAAAAACCATAAGGGGCAGGTCATTGTAATTACACGTCTTTTAATATTTTTCATTCTTTGTCCAGGGGATTCTCTGAGGTTTTATGAAAGAAAACGGGAAGCCATTATGAGAGCGAAATGTGTCTCTGCGTTTTAAAAGGTTTTATTCACAAAACAAAAGTTCTATGAAAACCCTCGGGCCATAACGACTCTGTGTAGCTTTGAAGAAGTTAGAGTACTTGCTACCTACCACTGCATGATACTTCCAATTCTTACGTGGAAGTAGACAGAAGGCACTGGAGGTCTTTGAAGTCATATAATTCGTGAAACAGGAGGATCTTCCTACTTGTATCTTTAATGAGGCTAATTATTAATGGTTTGTCCTGTAATTAGTAAGCAGCTCTCGGCCTCTCGGCAATAATAAAGAGATGGTCAAAAGTTGGCAAATAATTCTTGTTCACTTGCGTTAGGATGAACGTCTATGAGGAGGTGAAGATACAAACGAGTGGAAAAATAAAATTATTGGATGTCGTTAATTTTTTTACCTCTCGTAAATGGAGAGGTTAATTACAAGTTTGGATGAATTTTTCTTGAAGGCTTATCCCCATTTACAGGGGAATACATATTGCTCTGGGGGATTGATGAATATTATGTAAAGAAGGGGTGTGACAGGACCTGCACATCTTTCTATTCTAATGAAAGTGTTAATATATTGTGTCCAGAATGCTGTATTTTTCCACTCACCATTAAGGTCAAAAAGAATGAGCAAACAAAACACTTGCATGCGGTATACCATGATTATATTATTCTATAATTATTTGGATCATAAAGCCCAAGAACTTAAAGATTAAAAACTAAGATACGACCTTATCCTGCCTTCATCATTTAATTACACAGATCAAACTAAATTACCCGTAACGAAAACAAAACCGGGAATTCCATATCTATAAGGAAATTATAACTTGACACGAATGACGGTTTTGAAGCGGTTTGAGGCGGTGCAGCATTGTGTAATGTTAGATCTTTCAATTTCCACCCTACTCTGGTACCCCCAAAGACCTTGAATAAGTCAGTAATTATCTATGAATCAAATATGCATATAATTCCCTCTTAATTCACCTCATTTTGGGAAAAATTTGAACTGAAGGCCTTAATTAAGATTTCTGGCGTCGGGTTATTGTTCTCATGATAAAAATTGAAGGATCTGGGTACTGGAATCTCTCAATGTATGTCAGTTTCTGTATAAATATTCCGAGACTGGGGATAATGTAGATTAGTAGCTTATAGTAGACGCTCACCAAGACGGCGGTAGGAAGTCTAGGTTTTGAAATCCTGTACTGAAAATCTGAAATGGTATAAAACACCTTAAAATGAAAATCAAGGTAAAATAATCCCATTCTTTTATAGGAAGTTGGTGAAGCCTAGAACCTTAAACCTGGGTTAGTAAACAGTATATCAAAGGGAGACACTAGACAGATAGTTAATGTTGGATATTACGGGGAAAAATGCGATAAAGAAAGGGAAATAAAAAGTAACTGGAACTTCTTGAGAGAAGAAGTGTTCTTTGAGAACTCATGATCAAAATTGGATGTTACATCTGGCCTCTAGGTCTTGTGCGGCGACGGTTAACAATTATATGTGATTATCTTTTACTTCATGCTTGTAATTAGGATAAGGAATAAAAAAGACTTCTCCCTACTCAGCGCTGAGGTTACAGACCAACGATTATAACGTAATTAAAGTCTCTTAATGTTTTGTAAACTATCCCCCCAAGTCGCCATTCCAACCAGATGCAATCCATCTCTCCAGTGCATTTAGAATCGAGTACAAAGCTCGTTGGATGAAATAGATATTAAGACTTGAGGACGAATCTCTCTCCACCTAGGAGTCTCATCATTATCATCATTACTATCATCGTCCTCTTCAGCCCTAATCTCTATTCTTGGAAAAGGATGAAATTGGACTTACAAGGGATAGATTGAGGTCGGAAGGAGAGGAAACCAGGATATTCCCACTTGAGTCATTTGTTCAGAGGTATTAAAATACATATGTCAATAATTATCTTACACTGCCAGTACAAAAAGGATGATTATGTTTTTTCTTGCCCAATTATCCACCTGTGTACGTACACCTCCTCCAACAAGCTACATCACATACATATGCATACTATACGTATTATTCTTTTGAAATCAACACCGCCATTACTTCGATCAAGCAGGTACAAACGACTGGTTTTACTAATCTAATACTTCAGATCTACCTCCCTCTAACCCTTTGTGAGTGCATTGTAAATGTTAAAAAGAAAAAACTGTAATTAATTTTGGATCGATCGAATTAAAATTGGTTTCTGGTACTGAACACTCATAGTGGGGCTTTAGCTTATCTTATCCTTTTATTCATGTGAACTCTCCGGGCTGTATGTGTGCACGTTTTTAATTTTTATTATGATGTACACCCCTGTTTGCTATTGATGGTGGAACTTGAACTGGAGAAAATGTATCATTAAAATGTTGCAGTCAGAGAATAAATTCCTCTGATAGTCTGAAAATGTCTAGAGATTCTTTTTGGTCAATTCAAAATCTTTAAATCTTAAATACGTACGTATGATCTGTAATTATATGTACTTTGAAGAGAAAAAATATAAATTAAATCAGACATTAAATCGGCTAAGCTTTATACAAATGTTTCGGCCGTTATAAAATTCCCCAAGCTTTTTCACCAAGAAATAATATAAATGACCAAGCATTTAGATGCGATGGCAGCAGAAACAAGATAACCGAATGCACTTCTTTAAGGGGAAATAGAGTGGCCGGTTCTGGCCAATAAATTTTTACGAGCTCAAATCATTAGTTTTGCTTTGTATAATTATTTATCGGATAAAGCAAATAGGGATTGGAGCTGAAGGATTCATTCAAGTCTTCGTCCACCTAGCTAGTAATTAGCAAACATCTTGTTATCGCTAATTGTTCTAATGGCTACCCTTGCATGTCTGTTTCATCGGATTCTTTCGTGTTCATTCCATCTGCCCTGCTTACCCTTTCTTTACATTCATTTGCTTCTGTTTGATTGCTTGAGACTCTTATTGCTTGTTATTGAATTCCTTGGAAATATACTTCCAACTCCTGGACCCTCAGTGAACTTGTCTTTCTCTCTGCCGAAAAACATGTTCAAGGCAGGATTTTTTTCAGGCTCAAATTAAAGTCATATCTAATTACCCTGTCTCTGAGGTGGCTGCGCAACTCTTTAAGATAATGATATGGCCCCATATGCTTTGTTTTCATCACGCTTTTCCTTTCGGTTGGTCTTTCATATTAGCATGCAAGGATTTTATGCAAATCAGTAGCTTTTGTTTCACAGCCTGTTTAAGTTGGAATATTCTAATGGTCTATGTATGCAAATATATTTTCAACTTTTCATAATTAACTTTAAGCCTTTGCTTATTTTCAATTTATATGTGTGTTCAGATGTTTGATGTATTACAGGTGAGTAGGAACGCCTCAAGAAATAGATTTACTCTTGATTTTCTCGACGTATCTTGTATTTTTTTTATTGATAACATTATAACCCTTATTTTCCAAATAAATAGATACGAGTAGTACTTTAAATTTTGATGGACTAAAGTTTTTATCTTTATGTCCTTCCCAATATTTCTCAAAAAAGCTTATTAGAATCCGTCTAATTTAAGAAATGATTGAATGACAGGGAGTTGAATAGATTCTCATCTACTTATCCACATGACTATTGAGATTAAGGCGAAATTACGGAATTATGGAAGAATGCCTGTCATCCATAAGTGAGGACTTCTTGGATTTTTGACAATATGCATGGATACAGCTAATCAAACTTGACATCACATATTATTACCTTTTTAAATGTATTGATATGAACGAAAGGATTTGTGCTTAGGTACATTCATCTATCCTTTTCCCTCACTCAAGTAAACTCAAATGAGACGTCCCTTGTACGTGTTCATATGTGCAAATCCGTCTTTGAGTCTTTGATGGTGAGTAGAAGGTGGTGGTTAAAGGGATTGTGAAGATGGGATGAAAGAGTAGAGCAAAGGAGGGAAAGAGACTAATGATATTAGAGCAAAAGTACAGAAGATAGAAAGTTGTGAAGAAAGTATAAAGGAAATTCGTCAGCAAGAGCAAATTGAGTGACTGACTAACGATAAATTGAAGGAGTGAGTGAAGAACTCTTTTCATACGTAAAACACTGGAGAAGGTCCTCAAGCCAAAATCAACCAGCCTAGATGGAATCAAATTGAAGGAAACCACCACCAACCCTTTTTACCTCAAATTATAATACTTTATATACCCCATAAAAAAATATCCAAAGCCTCTCTTACCAATTCCCGTTCAGATAAGGGAGAGACTCTCAGAGAAAGAGAAACTGGGAGAGATATTGATAAGATAAAGTGTAAAAGTATACATATATAGGTCGGAATAAGCTTTAAAATGGCAATTTAGCCGTGTCATGTGCAATATATTTTACCTACACAAACTTCCAACCTACCTGTCCACCAGTGCATACATCCACACAACAAGCTCCAGGATTCGGCTGGATATCAGTGTAAGGAGATAAGCTACGTTAAGCTATAAAGACTAGAAAAAGTGTACAAAATAAAAATGGATATAGCCATCATCTCATCCTTTCTTCCCTTCATCCCTACCGTCGCACTCTCCAAGAGATACATGTGTACAACATAGTATGTAGGTTCCACGGATTATTATTACCTACTCGTTCAGTCTCCCTGGATCTTTAAAGGCAACTTGGTTGAAATGCCGAGACAAGGAAGGAACGAAGGGACCCATACTAAAAAGAAAAGTAGAATAATGCAGCCAATAATTTCATTTTGCTCTGAGCAAAATCAATAGAATTGTGTAGACGAGGGAGAATGTAATTTATTGCAAAGGATTCAACTCGCTTTGAAGTTATCCAAACGCTCATTTTTCCCCCGTAGATCAGATGAATACTTGAGATATAGAATCCATCCCTTCCTAGTATCCCCACCTAACAAGCCTCTCTCCACCACCACTACCTACACACAAACATTATAGCGGAGCCATCCATGCGGGTATCTCCAATCTAGATTCCAGACTCTAGAATCTACATCTACATATAATATGAGAGAAACTAATACATCCTCTTTTTTGCACGGATCGGATCAAGTAAACGAGGAGTGTAACGAGTACAAGTTCAGCTACAGTTCTACTCATATAGCGCGGCAGGGAATGTGACCATGTCATGTATGTACCCGTAGAATCTAGGATCCCGATGGATTGGTTACTTGGTCTCCTTATCATATCTACAATGTACACGTATGTGCAAGTAATAAGAAAGGCTGAGATGTATAAAAAAGGGAAAAAAGAATGGAGAAAGGTAAAGGGAAAAAGAAGGGGAGCACCGGAGAGGGAAAATATGCAGAGATATGTTGAGAGAGGAGAAAGAAAGTGTCCGAGAACGTCTAATGGCAACGCCCCACGGCACCCAAGATTTAGATAGAAATGAAAACGGTCCTTCCCTTTATTCTTTTTCATATATAGAAAATAGTTTGAGAAAGGGGTGAAGTCTCTAGACTGGAGTAGTGTTAGTGTTTTAGATTTTAAGACGATTCACAATTCACACGGACCTGAGGGCCGGGAGATGTGTGGGGCTGTGTCTCTGTCTCTGTATGTATATGTACAAGTAATGGTAATGGTTTTCTCTTTTGCATCACTTGCACAAACGAACGACAATTCACTTTGTTTATCAAAGAATATCCGATTCATGGAATGGTAGGTAATCTATTTCTTGAGAAAAAAATTTATACCTTGGCTAGTGCGACGAGTGCTAACTCAGTCCTTGTCTTTAGTCGCCCATCTCCCTCATGTTGAATGCCACGTTCTTGGAATGGCTTATTTTGACTAGTACATGTATAATGTCAAGCAAGGCATTGGATTTAGTTCAGTACTAGGTATCATGTAGGCATATAGGCTTACACAGCCTGAAGAAGCAATGTGGGCTGCTGCTGTTGTTTCAGTAACTTTATAGTTTATATAGAAAGAGACCTGTTTAGGAATATAGGTAGATATTGTAGCCTTTATTTCCATTTCGGACAAAGATTTACACAAACGATCTATTTGCAAAACCGATTTTTTTTACAGTTCCTCCCCACTGCCGTTTTAAGAAATACCCAATCAGTTCTCAGCCGGAATTTCCCTTGCCAATACTTCCAACTCATCTGTCTTCCAGGATTCCGTTTTATACGTGCTTTTGTTTAGAATTAGGATCACTTGAGCCCAGATAGGATAGGAGTAGTACCATTGCTATCATTTCCAACCCCTTCTTTATTTTAATGCGAACAGCAGCCCATACACACCATCAACATCACCACCGTGCATTCCATAAAGTCATCATGTTTGCTCATTCTTCATCCCATTTTACATAACCAATAGCCGCAGACAGGGAGTCATTTAAAATTCTACTAAATTCTATCACATAAAATCCCCCATAAAACCCATCGGTCAATTCCGGTCCTTATATTCAGAATGTACCCTCTGAAGCTGAACCCTTTGATAATAAGTGTGTCTGCTAGGGGATTTACCGGCTGCTTACCAAGTACTGGAGCATCACTGCGGTAAAATTCTCCTCACTAAAATCATGACCTGTTTTCGTCATTATCGTCTTTCACGACTTGTACAGAAAGGTCAAATAAATACTGTGGACTGATTTTGATAACAAACTTATTCAGTATTAGGGAAATATGCAACATGGTATGCATGCTGGCAATAAAACTCCCCAAGAATTCCAATTCCGTATCTTTATCGCCAATGATAGATGAAAACCGGCCTGGCTCTCATCATTGAGTGTGTGATTAAAATTCTTTTAATGACCTCCCACGGTTTTATGGGATTATAGGTATGAATAAGTGGAATCCGGATCTATCTTAAAAATTATCATGTAGCAAACTCGATGAACATGATTGCTTGGCTTATTAAAAAATTAGAATCATTAAATCGTTTTGAAGCCCATGTCCACATTTTATTAGCAGACGATGGAATCACTTCCACGGAGACTGATGCATGATGGGTTGATTTGCTTTTGAATTTGGAATGCTTCGACACTGTAAGCGAAACTCACCCATTAGCTTTCTTCAGCCAGCTTATACAAACGAACCATATTACTACATCATTACCGCATGTTATTGATAAATTTCATTGGGTATAGGGAACCGGTTTAAGACATAAGAGTAACGTCTGGCTGTATGTTGTTCTTGGATTTTTATTCGTGGGAGGTAACCAGAGGCTTAAGCTCAAGAGCCTGCAAAGCTCAGCAAAATTATTGTACTTCTTAATGAGAGGATAAAACTGCCTTGGAACTGTTTAAGTGAATTAACATCATCACAAATCTTTCCTAAGTTTATATAATTTTTTTTAAAAAAGTAGCTAGCCCTAACAATATATCCACTGTGCACCGAAAGTTTAAAAAACAAAACAATATTAACATTATTCAGATTATTCACTCCATAGATGTATTATTTTTATACCAGAGGCGAAATCCCTGAATTCTTAGATTTTGTTTTTTTTAAACGTAGAAAAGTAAGAATTCTTTATATTTAATAGGATATAAGAAATACAGAGACGACTCAAATAAATAACGAGCTTGAAAACAGTACCAAAAAAAATTTGCATGATTCGCACCGAATGTAAAAGAGGGCAAGAATAAGTATATGAAACTTCCACTTCCTTCCATCCTAAACCTACTTGTCGGAGTTATGGGATTGTAAGAATGAAATGAAGGTGGTAAAAACCAACTAGAGGACGAAAAGAGTGTTCTTGGAATCGGCATTTCTCGTTTTCTACGATTTTTATGATGGCATGCTAGTCAGTCCTAACGAAGCCAACTGAATGTATACATCTAGCTAGCTTTATTTACTGCTCACAATATATACTGCACAGTAGAAAAGAATATACTCTGTAAACAGGGAAGCTTCCTTCATATTTTCTTAGCTTCTTTTATTTCTATTGACAGCAGCAGTGAGGACAAATCTTGTTAAAATTTGAAACCTGATGGGTACTCGAGCATGTCTTCCAAGTACTTTTGGTTACTAAAGAAAGAACACATATTTAAAGACTCGCTGCTGGTCTTTGAATTACTTCAATACGTGAAATATGCATGGATACACGCATACTTTATTCAGGCGATAAAATAGAATATATAGGAATATTTGACCTTTTGATTTTGAATCTCAGGTAATGTGCACACACAGAGCCGTAGCGTACAATGGTACGGCCTGGGCAATTTTTCTGAAGTGCGGCCCTATCGAAATCAACATTTTGCCAGATGCAATTTAAAAGGAATTTTTGTAGACATATTTAGTAATTTTATATTTAATTTTAAAGAATTTTATAACGTTTATTAAAAAGCCAATAATATATAGCATAAGCTCCTGGCCGTCCGGCCCTCTGGGCCGTCCGGTCTGGGCGCTTTTGCCCATCGTGGCCCACCCACCCTACGGCCCTGTGCACACAATCCCTCTAATAACTATTCGGGTCTTTCATAAAATTAATTTAGTAAAAGTGAGGATATTTTGTAGAGTTATAAAATAGTTTAAATCACCTGTGAAAAATAAATTAGAGTAATAGTAAAACCGTCAAAAATATAACTGAATTTCAAAAATGCATGAAAAATAAAAAAGGCTCTAAAAAATGACATTGAAAGCTTAAAAAGTTTAAACCCCTAAAAAGCTCGTCACTCCAATTCACTTGAAACACCTTCAAAGGATTTATGGTTGATATATTAGGATAATGAGAGTTGCAACTGGTTTAATTTAAATGACATGATCATCTTGAGTAAATATTTGATGACACTAAATAACGAGGAGAGAGGGATGGATGGATGACGGAGGGGTGAGAGTAAAGTAATGAATAGCGTTTTCTCATCTTCCCTTTAAGCACTGGAGAAATAAATATTATAAAAGATTGGGAAGTGGCAGTGTGGGTATGAGGAACGAGACTCCATAGCTTATATAAAATATAAATACACACACAACTGGATGCGTTCTCCTCCGACTCGGTAAAGGTTGTCAGTATTCAGGGCTCGGACAAGTAAGTTTTTTACAGTGCTATAATAATATAAAAATCGTAGATGACGAAATGAGAAAAAAGAACTGGGCTCTTGAGAAATGAAGTGGAGGGGTTGCTCTAAACTAAAGCCAAAACCATGCATGTCCGCCTACCCGGTTTGGCTCGAGATCTTCCACACTCTATCTACTTCTTCACAAGTCTAACTGGATTCATCTCAACTATATCCTACTGGAAGGTCCACTCGGACTATTGTGCATAGAAGGAGAGATGAGTTTGAAGGAGAGATTCGAATGTCCATGAGGACATGAGAAATGCAAAGGAAGGATATTGCAAAAGGGTCCGAATTGATTTTTTCCTCGGACATGCTTAGCATCAAATTAATTCCAGCTCGGACAGTTCAAAAGAGAGGAGAGAACCCATCCAAGAGAGAGTGGAGGGAGCGTAAGAGTTTTAAAACATACACAGTAGCTCGTGTTATACTTAAAGTCGACTTCCACATTTTATGTGTACAGCATTATATGGGTAATGTCTATAACTGTGTAAGAAAAGATGCCGAATTTCTTCAAGTAAGAACAAGTATCGCCGCTGAAGATGAGACATAAGAAAAGGACGTTACACATTACTACAGGTCTCCTGGGTTACCTCCATCTCTCCGGTTTAACTTTACATTTCACAATGGGCTAACGGGAAGATGCATATTCTCCAGTGTCTTTTCATCTCCTCTGTCCCTGGTACGAGCATTTCATTCTTATATCAAGATGGTGTTACATCTAGGCTACATACGTATACACGCTATCTCTTATAAACGCCTGCCCTTCTCTTTCTTCTTCACGTCTTCCGATTGTCATCAAAAGGCTTATGAAGTTGCTTTATTGCATACTTTAAACTCATATATGACTAGGTTACATACATATCTTCTTTCACATTTCTCTCTTTCATGCTAAACCCGTCCTCGTCTGACTTTCCTTGCCCTTTGCACCAACTACGTATGAGTACAGGAGTGTTTATTGGGCTTTTACTCCACCATTCTCTGTACATAGATAAACAAATAAACTTCATGGGTATGCATGTATGAGAGGGTGGAGATTTAGTTTTACAACTCACATTCTACTATTATGCATAAAAGTAGGATGTTAAAAAAAGTACGTGTGTATGCAGATTGAAATGGTCATCGGGTCCGTACAAAGAGATGTGTGGGGTTAATTATGGGGGTTTAAAAAATTCCCTGGGAAATGATTTTGTAAATGAGGCTAGGTTTAATATTCTTGCTGTCTAGTCCTTCTTAGAATCGGTGATGACTGTTCGTGAAGCTGGCTTCAATTCATAATATATTAGTGATCGATTGTCAGGTACGTGGGGTAAAAATTTGCCTAATCATAGATCTCTTTAAGGATATGTCTGATGATTCTGGTGATTGCACCTTCAACCTTAATTTAAGTCTGAGTACTCAAGTACAGAATGGATTGAATAGGACGCTGCGGTGCGGTGCTGCTGGGTTGTTCCGTCAAGATTGAAGATCTTTTTCCTTCTGTTTCTTAAGAACAATGAAGACAAAAGGGAGCATTTTGAGTCGGTTAGGATTGAAGGTATTGAAAGTTGAGACCCATTCCGACTGACAAGATTCATTCCAAGAAGTACAAAAGGTATTCCAGGTGAGTCAATCAGAGGGAGAACGTGATTCCATTTGCGTTAAGTCTTTTCATGACTAATTACACTCGGTTCAAATCAAAGGGAGAATTAAGTTGGAGCCCAATTCATACAGCACGTCGTTCTTTCCTTCATCTTGTCTTTGTGTATTACATGCGGATGGACTAATATAAAACGGCTCACATGTGTTAAAGTACCATATCTTCATTTGTATTTCAATTCAACCTTAGTTTTCATAGTTAAGAAATTCTGAAGTAAAGCCTAAGACTGAACGCAATCACAATGCTTGATGAGAAGCGATGGCAAGAAATCTCAATTTTAACAATTATGAAAAAAACTTGAGTCATTAAAACATACTCTTGGATTTTAAATTTAATCAATGGAAATGCATAACACAAACAAGGTTAATTTGACTGAAATATAATTGCTACTAGTACGAAGGATTTTTTATTTTCAAATCATAGCAATTAGCAGCTTCCAACATCATCGGTTTTCATTTAGTCTGAGTTTTATAGAAAATCCCAATGTTTGAGCATCCAAGATATTCAGTGCAAAATAAGTGTTTCAACATTTTAACTACGCAGTTCCTTCTAAAAAGTTATTAAGAAATGAGTTTTCTTAAGCTAAGAAAATATGAGATTCTCTTTTTCCTTGTGATGAATAATGACTCAAAGCGTGTCATGAGTGCCGGTGAGTTGTTAGTTACTAAGCTGATAATGGGTTATTCGTCTTAACAAACTGGTATGAGTGATTATAAATCTAGGTATACGTAAAATGAATAGTTCCTGTATATGCACCATTTAATAAATTTCCCTACTAGCAACATAATAAAGCCTAAATCCGATGCCTGTTTTGAGGTTAGATCTAAAGAATAAAGTGTCATCGAGATATTAATTGGGGGAACATGTCGTGAGGAGAGTGAATTTTTCATTAATGTCGGCTCCTTTTCATTACGAAAATAACTGGGGATTCATCCATGATTAATTCGGACAGAGAACACAGGAAAAAGGTCAGAGCCCCTGTGCTATGGCTTTTTCCTCCTTTTGCCTACGGTTTATCCCCGTTAGCAGAACTAAGGAATCTTTATCCGTTTATATAACCCTCCACATTACAATAATGACTAATAACAATGAAATTATATTAAAGAATAGAAAATGTCTTCGACAGCAGAGACTGGAAGAAGAATTATGAGTAGGTCGATTATTATATCCTCCTTGAGGCTCCTGTATCTCGAATCCCTATCTATAAATTGAAAGAGAATTTAGATTCTATAGTTTTGGAAGAATTAATACCCAGCCCCTATTTTAATTGTAAGGATTTTGTGTGCATGGAAGGTGTCCGAGCTTGGAATGAGGGCTCACCTCTCCAGCATTTGAATACCTTTTATAAATTAATAAACATTCATGTCGGCATGCATATGAATTAGATATCAGTTTCAGACTTTCCCTTGTTGTCACCTTTTCAAATACTGGAATAAATATCCACACGCAAGGGTTGAATGCCTTTTGTCCATTGTAGGCTTAGGGCTGTCGAAAGCTCGTGTCATCTTCAGGGCTTTTTTGTTCAGAATTTGCATACGCGTGTACACTGTCACAAAGCTTTCGGGGAATTCAACATCACCCTTAATCAATTATCGTCCCTTTCGTACAACCAAGGTAAGCTGATACTGCATAGTGCATGGTATAGACTACTTTTCTATACACTAGCATTTCTATCATATACCTGAAGGAGATCTGCCGTTGCTGTTCTCCAGGTTTCTTGAGACTGGATTCCCGAAATTTTAAGAGTAGTAGCTGGATTATGCCTTGGAAAGCTGGAAATGATATGAAATGGATGTGTAGAGAAGTTCTCGAATGCATGAATAAGATTATAGGATGAATATATGCGGAATGGAAGCTGTGCCTCAGTAATCAGAGCGAGCATGAAAGTGTAATAATGTAGAGAGAGAGGTAGGCACATCTCTGCCGTTGTTGCTCCTAAGGGACATATGATTTTATTCCCGATGGTGTACTTGGAGCCAGAAGGACAAGAAAAATCATTCCAGTCTTGAAAACACTCTTTTTTTCTCATTTTACACGAAAGATTTTCGGAATCAACTATCTCTGTTTTATATCCATGTCGATGTCATTCTAAAGAAATGAAACCGTGCAAAATAATTCCATGAGGTTGTCTTGTTTCCAAAGATGCTTGGAGTCGGGACTTTTTATTTTTGTTTTATACTGTACTTACCTTTGTTCTATGTATTAAAAGTAAAATTTAGAGAATAAGTATGCAAATGCCATAGTTTGAGCATTTATGATCCAATATTTGGAATTTGAAATTTATTTCAAATACTGGGTTGGAATCAAAATTAAATGCAGTTTGGAATTTGTGTCTCATTCTGCATAGTAGGTACACATTTCAAATCACTGGATTAAGTAGCACCTCCTCATAAATCGTAAAACTTGGAATATCATTATCAAATAAATCGTACATGCTTTTTTATGTGAATATGGTATATGCTGCCAGTGTTGAGATTTGTAGTTAATCATAATCGACCCAGTCGAACGTGAATATGTGATATGATATCATATGAATTATGCAGAGTAATAATCAACGAAAGCACGAACAATTTCCATCACGACAAATTAACAGATTTATTGGGGATCCATCTCATTTCCATTGTAATCAATACCGGTATTCCTGCAACGCCTGCAGTACTTTGTAACTTATTGTACACATAATTATTTGTAATGAATAATGTAATTTAAAATATGTCTACATATGACATAGAAGTATAATCTAACCTAACATTGAAATAAGTATTGGTAATGACTGAGAGACCTGTATTAAACTCAAAATGCACATTTTTGTACTTTCTGGCAGCACAAAGCACAACTATCGTTATCAGAGATGTATTGATATTTTATTGAGTTTGAGAATAAAACAGAGGCTGTTACTTGTTATTGGATGTATTCAAAAACTGTTATTACTCTCCTTACATGGAATTTGTAAGTTCATTATCCAGGTTTCGTTTCTAAAATTAAGCCGAAAAGTTTAAAAATATTCATGCCGAAACATGTATGCGAATTGAATGGAGAATAGAATATTAGAACAGAGGAGTAATGAAATGATATAAAAACTTAATGGCTTTAGAAAATATAAGTCCGCGCTTTTTATTGAGACCAGTTGCGTTGCATTGTAAAGCTAGATGATTGCTTTATCCCACCAAGGAATTTATTGGTAGTGGTTGTATTGGATTCGGTTTATAGTAAACTGATGAAAATTTTGGACACAATACTTGACGTTTACGTAATTGTAATAGTTCAGTATATGTGATTACGCAGAGCTACCTATAGAAGTCTACTCACTACATTTTTCATATTACAGGACTATGAAAATTACAATAACTACTAGTTTGATTAATCAATTAATCCATATATGTATATCCTCAATAAATATGCATGTGTATACGATTGTAGGCCTGATTATCCAGGCTTGCAAATAGGAACTTTTTCACGAGGCTTAGGAGGATTGTTCGTTCACAGTCAAGTTTCAGTATCGTCCGTCAATCGTCAGTTCGTCCAACTTTCAAATGTCTTTCCTTATTTTATATTGAGTATTTAAATCAAATTTAGTTTTAGAAAAATTAAATCATCCAAAACTTAGGGTACCCTACAAGCTGCTTTCGCATGTCATGATTAGTCCGTCCAGAGTTGTCAAGAATGAGTAGTTGAGAAAAGTACGAGGGAGCCTCCACACCTCAACTCTTCCCATCACTCGTTGAATATAAAAGTTTAATGCAAAGAATATCAACGTAAAGATTTAAATATAAGTAGTTTTGTGTCTAAATGTACGACGATTAAAATGTAGCGACACACGACAATTTCAAAAAATTGTAAATCTTGTTTCTTATACACTAGAACTGCGGTACTGAAAATATTTAGACGTACTGTGACAACAAATTATAGTCTCTTCAGGAAAGGATACAAATTAACCCCATTTATGAATTCCATAACATCCTTTCAGAACTTACTTGAACGTTGAACCTTTAGCTTGATTTTTTTGTATAAATAATCAGATTTACTGTAGAGGATAGTCATGAAAAGAATTCCGTCGAAATATAATCTCTTGGCAAATCTCATTAGAAATAAAATTCGGAAAATGTTCTATTAAACTTCACAGTACGTCATCAACCATTATCAGCACATTAACAATACACCTTATCTACTTTTGCTTCACATTATGGCTAACTTTTATTTCACGCAATAGAAAAAAGCATTTTTTAAACAGGAACCTTACGTTAAAGTTAATAGGAACCATGAAACTGGGAATGTATGTATTTATCATTTCCTCTTGGCAAACTTGCACTGGGTCCCACAATCGCTTCTGTCTCAACATTCCAAACTGGATTCTTTCATATTTTTTACGCTACTTTTTCATACAACATACTTATTGGAATCCCAGCGTTACTGGAAATCGTTAAAAACCCTCAGTCCAATTCTAATAAGTTCATATCCGTGCTCTAGTAGAGACGTAATGACTTGGAATTCTCTCTTTCAAATTTGTACTTGAAGAACCTCCCCGTCATGCTTGTCTACCTTAATCCCAACTTACTTGACAGTTTCCTTATATGTATCAAATCATATTTTTTTATGAGAAAGAATCCTTGTTTTTGGAATGATCGACTTCAGCGACGCGACACCCTTAGAAATTCGCAAGCGGCAAACACCGTGATAAGATGTAGCCCTTGAGCACGCCGCTCTCTTTCCCTAACGAAGAAATATACTTTGGTTTCAAGTACATTTCTATCCCCTGGAGATGAACCTTCATGATTTCATACATACGAAATGATGATATTTTTTATATACTTCAGTTAAAAATACGCACCAGCAGCCTTTTCTGTAGAATTTTCTTGGTTCGTATCAAATTTTTTTCGGCAGTCAAAAGGTTTTGGTTCTTAATCTAGTGCGTTCATTCTCTTTCTGATGACAATTCATCAATTTGGTATATGATTTTTTGTTTTGTTACAGCATCTGACTGCGAGGTTTCAAATCGTGGAAACTCGTGGAATTTTCAAACTCAAATATCTTCATTGTGCCCATTCTGATTAGTTTATAAAAGGGCGAAATTAATGTGTGTAGTCCCATCATTCTATTCATGAAAGGTAGTTAATGACAGTGAATGTAAATATTGTAAAGCAAACAGAATTTTTTCATATTCCTTAAACATTGGAGGAGGGAGTGGTTCAGTCAGCCCTTCTTTAAGCAACCACCACCACCACCGCCGCTTTTATGTGTTTTGGTTCGGGTTCGTTAGCTTTGGCTTTCTATTTGCCCGGATTTCGGTTTGATCATAATTCCGCGAGTTTCCACTAAAAAGAATACGAGAGTTTTTTGTCAGATGCTGATTGATTGTGTAAGCCTAATCCTTGTCCCAGCTGCAAAGACTCGGCTTAAGTTGATTTAGCTTCTAGTTATCTATAAGGAGGAGGAGGAGGACTTTATTGTATCAAGAATCTAGTATAGCATGTCTTTCTTTGAGGATCTCCCTTGTGTAGTGTTGTAGTTGTGCTGCCTTTTTAATATGCATGCATTTTTAGATTTTTTTTGATTTCTTTGACACTTTTCTACTTTCCCCTGCTCTCTCTCTCTCTCCTCCTTTGATAGGATATTCAATAAAACTGAATTGGTGGTTTTCTCAGTTTTTTGGTTGTATTTGTATTTTTTCTAGCATTTCGTTTGGTTTTAGTAGTCGAATTCTCTAGTAAGAATAGAAAGTCTCCCTTCTCTAAAAATTCGACTTGACTAAATTAGTTTTATTATTACCAAGAATTATTACTGGATAGGTATGCTCCGTTTAAGCCTAGTTTCTATTTAGTAGAAGATATAATTAAGTAGGAATATACGCTTCCTCCTTTTTTTTTTAAATAATATTATTCAAATATCCTACTTATGTATTGTTTAGTCGTAAATTCATTTGGGCTGCTCGTGCTATGCTTCTGCTTTTAGCTCTCGTCGGGGGATTTGGGATTCAAAGAGTTGGAAAGTCATTCCCATGATTTCCTTTGTTTTCTCCGTTTTACATTTGTCGACACATGCCGGGTTTTTGATCCCGGATTTTTAAGAGTATCTCTCAATAAGTGTTTCAATAATGAAACCTTTTTCTAATACATTTCCACTATGTATAAGATCATTATGTACAGAAACCTTCGTCTTTGCTTCCTTAAGCTACAAAGATTCGGGTCATAGTTGTCTTTGTTTGAATTCCTCATTTTCTCATAAGTGGACAAGCAAGCTGTCTTAAAATTGTGTGCAAGGAAATTTTAAAATTTCATCCATAGTCAAATATCTGTGATCTCACCTGACACTAATAATAGAAGTTTTCACCTTTATAACATTACACGATACAGATATACAAACTCTCCTAACCTCAAGCTGCCTGAAAGTCATTATTATAATTATGGGTACACAGCTTACAATTGAAATTACAGGATCTATGGATCCCTAAAACAGCTAAGGATGTGATTGCAAGCCTATACACATTTTGTGATAATTCAGCAACTGTCTGTCATGCTTTCCTTTCACCTGTACATTTGCTTAGCAAAAACCCTTTTATCACTATCACCTGCCACGAACACATTCAGCACAAGATTTACGGAATACGCTTAATATAGTAAATAGTACCTCGAACAATTTTTTTACAATTTGATAGCCTAATAGGAAATAGTTTCGAAGTTGAAACGAAGCCTTAAAGTTAATAGGATTGATCATTGATCAAATAGGAAACATGATGTTGAAGTTTGTATGGAACTTTGTTTGTAGCTGAGTTCAGTTGTAGCTAAATATATTTATATATATGTATCGCATATGAACCTCTCTAAAGACATCATAGGACACCATCTAGAAAAGTATCGTGTGTTAAGTACTTAAAATGCTAAAATTAGTAGGACTCATAACTGATTCTGCAGAGAGAAGGACTCTTGCATCGTCACTTAAGTCAGGAACCTCGAACGTATCATCATCATCTTTAGGAAAGTTTGTCGCCAAACAACTGTCTGTGTTTTTTTATAATTGTGTGACGCATAACTCTACCATATTCCATAACTAGCTTAAACTTAATCTTAGGAACTTACTCACACTTACAAAGAGTAAAGGGGGAATTGCTGCTCACTCGTCCATGTACGTCAACATTGTCTTATTCGAATACTTACACTACTTGTAAAATAACCTAGACAGGTAACCTTATTCTTAGCAAATCCGGATCTTAACAATAACAAATACCGAAGGATAATATTGAGATTGGGAAAGCTCGTCTAGTTTTTTAGCATTATTGCCCTTAAGTTCTTACATGTTTTACTTTTTCCATTTCTTGTTTTTTGTCATTCATGAGCAATGAGGTGCTCTAAACTTGTGCTCTTCAATTCTTCTATGTATCAATGAAAAATCGCTCAAATAGACGAGTGGTTTAATAACTAGGACGTGTCAAGGTTAATTTTTGTTGAGTGTGGCAAAAGAATTTGCACGTGAATCCCACGGGCTTATTAACTCATTCAATGCCATTACTTACATCGCCGTATTTAATGTTTGGGTTGGAGTCTGTAGAATCGAAGGAAACGGCTCGGGCTAAAGCTGCTATTTTCTGGACAACGTAATCCATCTCTGAATTCGAACCTGATGTACCGGATGGGGTTACAAAGCTACCCTGTGACCCGGAGGTACTGGTACTTGTCAATCCCATGTCCTTATTCGGAATCAAGTTGAGACTCCGAAGCAGCTCATTGTCAAAAGAGTAATCTTTTGAATTTAAACTTGCGTTCTTGGAGCTATAGCCTGACTCTTCTGGTGACAAAGCCTCGGGATCGGAATTGATAGTATCGATGTTGGGAGCATTGGAATGTCCAAAAAGAGTAGAAGGGTTGATGTTAAAATTTTGCAAAGAGGATGTTTTCTGCTCGCTGCAAAATTTAGTAGAGCTGCATTTATCGCTGTTATTAAACTTGTTCTGCGGAGATGTTTTCATGCTGCTTGTAATAGGAGTCCCGGCGGATATCTTGTGAGACGGTGTCATACCTCCTACTCTTACATCATCATCCTCTTCATCATCCTCCAATGCTCCTTTAAGCTCCTTTCCCGATAGTCCGGCTTTACTACCTCCACCTGTTCATTAAAGACAAACAAACGAAACAAATTTATTTACTTGCTTAGATTTCCCTGCCCTAACTGCTAATTGCTACAATTGTTAGCATTCACATGAGAGTAAGATTATGAACAGTGAACTCTAATGCATGTACATCTTGTCTGTGAAGATTCATGATTGTTATTACTATTAAATTAACTATTACCCTTAGAACTACAACGCTCCACCGGGTTGAATGCTCCTTGACTCATCATGCAGTCGACGACAGGGAAATAAAGGAGTTGGGCTATGCCGAGGCATTGTATTGTCTGTGCCTTTTTAGTGGATCTTTCCTTATCCAATGTCTTAATGAATTTGAATTGGTATGGAGGAATTAGCATTGTAATTCTTTTTAAGAAAAATTACACGGGGAAAACGGACCATGTTGAGTGATACTGTGTGTACGGATGAAGGATATTATTTCGTGCGGAATAGAATTCAGTTTTTGCACGAGTGATTTCATACAAGAACGAACAAAATGAAAAGAGACCTCAGAGCCATCATCATGATTTAAAATCTACGTCTAAGCCTAAACACTCTCCGCCATGAATTTACAGTCTACTGGTTAGGAAAACAAAGATGTACTAATGAATGACTCTGACTGAGTTGACTACTTCATTCCCACACACAAAAATACATTTATTTAGTTCTCCTTACTAGTTCCCAACTCCCATCCCGTAAATCTACACAGGCTCTAGAGTATTTACTAATACGCAATGCAATGCATGAACATAAAATGAAGATTTAGTATTGTTGATTGCATCTCTCATTATGGCAAGGCTCTGCACTGTGGTGGCATGCCCAAAATAAAACTTGCTCCCCCATATGGTCATCTCCCAAAGTACAATTAAATCAGAATTGCTCTCACGATTACGAATTTATTATTTTCCTTCTATTTTAGCATCCTCAGAGATAGAGATAGAGAGAGTACATGAACCAGGAGCGGGAGGAAGAACGGGAAGGAAAACAATCATCACGCAGTCATTCAGTCACTCATCCCATCAGCAATCTAACAATACAGCATCTGACTCTAATTGTATGAAGGGAGTAATAATAATTCCGTCTATTCATTACTCATTCATACCAGATCCAATGTGCAATGCCCTTTTAGTACAAAGCTACTGGTGGTGGTGATGACCAAATTCAAAGCAAAATTTGGAAAATCCTTTCCTCATTGTTGTAGAAAATAAAATTCATCTGCTTAAATTAATGTCGGTTTAGCATTAAATCTGTGTTATTCATCATTCTACCAGACAGGGTTTTAGAAGAAAAATTCAATTGTTTGCAAAATATATATTCATATCTCACTGACTACTTCATCCACAGTTTGGTACTTACAAAGTACAATAAGTCCTTTTGGACTTGTAAGAATTAAATCTTTCCATATATCATTAACAGTTCCTTGAGCTGATTTGGCTAATCAGAATTAATTAAGAGTTCTCATTCTCTGTATGGAAAACAACTCTTTGTTCAAGTCTCGAAGAGTGATACAAAGAATCTGATGTGAGGGGACAAACTTATGGATTAACACGCATTCATGCAAATGAATGGGGTGAATAAGGGATGTTGTTCCCTGTAAAGTATTTATGCCCGTAATGCAGTGCATAGATTTATATATTTATATTCGAGTCATCAGATCTGAGGATCTGACATCCTCTTGCAATCCAACACTTTTATTCTAGCCTGCCTGGTAGAAGCTGTCTTTTCATAAATTAGAGAGAAAAAGGGACGGAGTTGTAAACGAATGTGAAGGATTGATACTTGATCCACCCGAATACCAAGAGAAGCAACTAGTTTCGATGCATAATTTAAGAATAACTTGAATTCTTTTGACCAAACTCCGCATCCCTTTGCACATCCAGCAGCAATTTAAATGAAATGGAAGATTTCGTTCATGCTTTAATTGAAATATAACATTTGTATTATATAAGAGGGAGAGAAAAAGAGACACTGAGACTGAGAACATGAAAGGATTTTCTGTATTCTATTGAAGCGAGAGAGGATGGCGTTAAGGAAGTGTCACTTATAGCACAATTACAACTAATTATGCCTCCAATTAAACTAGTCTTGAGCTTAATCGCTCTTTTCCTGCCTGGTCATGAAGGGGCTATTTGCCCTCGTCGTGCAAATGAGTAGTTTCTTCGTTCATCTAGCGTGTCCAATCCACTAATCCTCTGTCTCACTAAAAACTCTCTGAAAGAGTCAAACTCACTAGCACTAACGAAGAATTGGTTTTTCCATCAAGGATTATTAGGTGTATTATATTAGTTAGTGCCTCCCTATCATAATATCCCCAGTGTTAAAATTCTTCCCAATGTCCCTAATGATCTCTTGGGCTCTCATCTCTCGACAAAACAATTCTTGGTCCAATGTCCTCTTTTTATATTCCTCTTACACCATGGTATCATTTTTTACTCTTGGTTCCCACAAACAGTCGAATTGATGATGAGAATGTTAGACAAGTATACGAGTATATAAGAGCAAGTTATATAGATATTCCATCTCAGGAAGAGCAAAAATCTTAGCCAAAAAGGTATTTAAACCGAGACGCAGCTAAATTCTCAATTTCCATTCTGTCTTCTTTTGTACTCATTTTCTATTCTATCCAAAATCTCTTAGGTCCTATTGTTCCCTGCTACACACTTTAGGATATTAGCACATTAAAAAGACTTGGAGGAAATTTAAAGGGGTTTCAATTCCGAGCCGTACCAGTGAGTGTACTGTGTGTAGTAATAGTAGTAAATATTTTAACAATCCGTATCCGTGCAAGTACCTAATTTCTACACTTTTTTTATCCCAAAGTAGAAGTAAGAAGAAGTAACAATTTAAAACTTACAGACTGTGGAATTACTTTAATTTCTGTTGACAACTCTGACTGTACGTGATTAAGTTACGCAAGATTGATATTCCTTCCCTCTAGATTTTTATACTTTGTAGCCTCTAATTCCTTTTTATCTACTAAGCTAAGGATATTCTATTCTTCCGATGGTTTATCATATTTAACTACAGAGACACAGAATACAGAGAGAAAGAATAGAAAAAGTTTAGTTTAAATATCCGGTATTTAGGGTTTTAAGTAGTGTTCTTCCTTCTCGTCACTCTTTGCCTTCAACTATTCGATCCTCAACCAACCATTACTGTCATTAGGACGCCTCATTGATGGCAAAGATATTATTGCAGCCTTTTATTGTAATGGGAAGCTTAGTTTTTTATGCCAAGCTCGAAATGCATAAATGTAGCTATTTAAAGAGACAAAATCAAAGGATGTGGTCACTCAAGTGACATTACCATTTGATCCGCATATCTAAATCTAGACAACTTCATTGGAAGACGCTTTCTTAATTCAAGAAAAAAACAAGAACACTTTCCATCCAGCAATCATGTCATTGATCTCAAACTCTTGAGTGTTAATTATCTGAAGATAATGCAAAGCATAGACAAAGTTGGAAAATATCAGATAGTAAACTGAACGTAGCTTACAACTACTTTTGTATGGGCTTGACTTGGTGGACTAGCAGGTGAAATTGATTAAAGAATGAGTCACATCACATCTCAGCAAAGCAATCAACCTCTAAGGAACTGATTGCCCAACTTATTAACTTGTGTACATCTGGAACACAATGCCTAGAGATAATTTTAGAAGACTGTGGTTATTTTAAGGTAATTACACCAGGGATGGACATGGGAAGCATCGCTTAATTTATTTGGCCTTGGTAAGTCACACCACAAGAGAATTCTTCCATGTAAATTGTATAGCTATACTCAGTACACTTATTTACTAATACGTCCTGAGAAGTTCGTTGGCGGCTCAGACCTAAGATTTGATGATGTGAAATTATGAGCAAATTACTTTCGCGGTTTGTCTAGATACATCAACGTTTAGTAAAATAATTATTTTGTGGTTTTCTGTGTCTACGCTCCCATCAGACTGAAACCTCAGTGTTCAGCATCATTAATAAAAGCTCTAGCCGTTAGTACCATATCTTTCATCCTCCATTAGAATTGCCTTTGCTGTATTTTTTAATACTCAAATATCAATATATTATTGTCTTCTCGACTATAAAGTTGAAGACGCCGTGATTCCCAGATGTGAGGAATAAATTGACGGACCCGTCCCTGTGCAATCTCATCTTAATCCAGTACAAATAATATTCGAATTTAGAATCCATCCATATGATACATCCTTATCCTTTACCTAATGCTTCGTTCTACCCTATGGAGTTACACACCTCAGCCTCAGTTCATCTCATCAATTCTTGGGGTATTATCCAAGCACATAAGTGGTAACATAATACGAAATAGTTGATATAGTAGTGGATTCGAGATGATATGAATTCTCTGTTGATCAGTAAAAAAGTAACTTAGGGCTGAAAAGCCCGCTACCCTCCTCTGCTTGTCTTCGTCTTCCTTCCCAATGACAATATTTGGATTGGGTATTAAAAAAATTATAATCTTCCTGCCACAAAGCTCTTCATGCATGCAGTGGCTTGGTTGAGCGATGATAGAAGCACATACATTGTATGTTCTTCCACACACTCGACTATGTATCAACTATCTTATTCCAGGCGACTCATATAAACAGCCCACACATTTATTATTATTGCCGAACCCATCGACTTGGATGTTTTCACGTATGTATCAACTCCACTCCTGTCTAAGCACGTACATAATACATATAGATAGAAGAGAACTAGAGGATGAAGTCTATAGCCTAGTTTATCATTAAATATAATATGAAGGTAAGTAAGGAAGATGGGAAATTGCGTTTTATGTATAAATGTATCCCTAGTTTCCCTAGTCACTCCTCTTCTTGAGCAGTATCTGTCAATCTATCCAGAGGCCAGATTGGGTTGACTAAACCAATATACTCCAGCCATTGTTATGCTCCTGGCTTCCATCAATTTTCCCTCTCCATGTACTCAGTCCTCTTAAATTGAAAATACACTCTCATCCTTATTTGTTTTCTATTATAATCTTGGATGAGAATGTAAACGGACAAATAAGAGGCAGAGAAGAGAGAGAGAGATGGATATACACACGCACTTATGATGAAAAATTCGGCTAATGGTGATCAAAGTAAATGGCAATTTTCACTTGAGTAATGGAAAAGTGAAGAAAGTTCTGTACACTCCATTCTACTGACTAGGTCCTATTAACTATATGCCCCAACACCCTCGTATTATAATAGGCCCTAGAAGCTATTTACACATACAAACACAGTATAGCTCACACCTAAGCCCAAGGTTGACTGTGAGCAAAGAAAATTGCCACTACTTGTACAGAGGAGAATGAGTTCTCCTCTTAGATTTGAATTTTTCTTACTCCCTGGATATGTAGGTTTAACGTATCAATTGAATCCAATCCGGAGGCTTTTAGGTCTTCATTATATTTACACAAGGAGAGCGAGAGAATGGGAATATGCAAGAAATATGGTCGGGCTTGGGAATCGTGGAATCTAGGAGTTTAAGATGACTCCTTCCTGTCACTTATATACTACCCGGGGAATATATAGGCAATTTATGTTGAAAGAGAGAACACACCAGCCCTCTGATATGTGCCTCAAGTACAATAAGAAGAAAGACACGATTCCAGCTTCAAGTAGGTGTTCTCTGTATACAACATCATAGTGTGTGGAGTATTATGCGCTCTCTATTCACTTCCTAAAACTGGATCCATGGTTAGTGGTACTCTTGTAGGAAAATATTTTAAAGTAAGGTTTTGCCAGAGATATAATGTTTGACTGTACTCCAATATGTCTCGCGTGTGTGTGGATAGATGAGAACGATCTACGGAACTGGAGCTTTCAAACAGAATATAAATGGGAGAAGATGGCTGCAGACGACATGATTGGAAAGAGAAGAAGGTTGATGGCAATTTTAGGCTCCTTTCACTTCAAGAGGAGTTGTATCGCACCTCTTCTCTTTTGATGAATACTCAATTCCTCCTTCCTGGAGAGCGTAGGTGTGGAGGTGGAAATTTAACTCATTCCTTTTACATCTAAAACTACAGAATTGCAAGGGATTGACGGACTAGGACGGAAGAAACGGATAAATCTTTGTGTGTAGAGACATGACGAAGGCATATCGTCTAATTAAAGATCAGGGATGTAAATCAATCAATCACTTTAGAGTTGTTCTTTAATTTAAAAGTTTCGCGTCAACTAAAATTTTAAAAGTTCTTTTAGAGGTCCAAGGAATATTTGTATCAGTTGTGGAAGTTTGGAGGGTTTGCATTGGCTTTGAAGGATTTAAAGGATCTGCTCATTATCTACTTTGGTAGGTTAGTCAATCCGTTGAGGAAAGATTGATGGAAATAAGGGCTTGATTAGATAGAATATAGGTATGGGAGTGGGTACTTGGTAATTGGAAAGGAAGTCACATCTAAAGCCTTGTAAAGTCAAGGAAAAGTGAAAGATTACTTAGGAAGGAGTTAGTGGTAAGTAAAAGCTGGGAAAGTATGGAGGAAGAAGGATTTCACATTTTCTGTACCTTTTTTGTTATATAAAGGGCAAGGAATGTGGCCCACAAGTGAACAAGTAACGAGTCTGTCACTCAGCTCTTTCAAATAGACGACGAAAAATACAAGTTTTGTAATTTGAAAAAGACCTTTTCGCCTTCCTTTACTTTTCTTCAATTCTTTCACCCCCTCTCATATACGATTTCTATTTTCACAGCCTACTTTTACTTTCCCAGACTCTCTGTGTGTATAGTTACGGATTTTGCTCATCATTTTCTTTAAGAGACTTAGTCCTGCAAGGAGGAGGAGGAAGACTGCTAAAGAATCTACAGAAAAGAAGCTCCACACCAGAAGAAATGAAATGAAGCAAGAAACTCAAGCCCTATTCCAACATCTATGCTCTGAATACCAATGTGAACATTTTTCTAAAATACATGACACCTCATTCAGCAATAAAGTTGACTTTCTCTCTTCAAGGAGACTAGCAGAAAAATTTAAGATGAACTCCTCTCTCAGATCTAGCCCTCTCTAACTTTTCCCTCCTAGGGGTGAATAGCAATAGGAGTAAGTGGAGCTAACTATAACTATATTTCGGGGGTGATTAAATGTCGTGGAACTTTAGGAAGAATTCAAATACAAAATTTTTTCATGGAACTGAACAAGTCCCCTTCTGTAAATTACATTTATCCTCACGCATCCTGTCCAGTTGTCTTGCATATCAAGATCGTCGTGGTGTATAATTCAGGGAAATACAATACAAAAAAATCCCAACTAAATAAGTAAACAGTCCTAGTATTATTCAATGTAGACTGGGGATTTTCTATTTTGACGACAGTTTCAAATTCCCTTAATGTCAAACGTTTTAAATTGGTAATAATAACTGAGGGTGGACTACAATTGCATTACTATATTATGTAGGAACAAGTGGATTGGAAGTGTGATGGGCGTCTAGACAAGTTGTCAGATGATGTTTGAAAGCGAGAAATTCTTAAATTGTAAATACAAGTTGGCTTCTCCCAGTCGACAAGTTTTTCTTTTTTAAACACGCCTAATTATGCGTATCCAAATAAAATTTCTTTTGAGGAGGATAAATCCAATTTTGATAATGATCAGCTAGATAGCTACTACCACTCCTCACTTGATGAACATGCAACAAACCTGCCAAGCATAGCATGAAATAATATACTCCGATTAACAAAGACAAGTGAACCGTTTTTGGATAATCCTATACAGTTCAACTCATTCCTTTTGAATTCGTAGACACTTTGACACTTTTATCCTACAACTCCAACTACCACTGATTCTGACAACCCTGTGATCCGCAGAAGCTATCTAATTTAATCAAAGTCAAAGAAAAACAAGACAAGCCTCGGAGAAGCAGCTCAAGATCTAAAACAACAATCAATCTAATTTACAATTCCACCTGTCTTCCACCGCCAGCTAATGAAAGAGGTAGGCTGAACAACTGTCTGCATTGTCTTAAACAATTTCTACGTCAATGTCTACCTCTACAAGGGGAAAAAATGTTTCAATTTGTCTGGAAAAACTGGCCAGATCGAAGGGAAAATAGATGAACAGACTTTATATATGTTGTATGTACAAAAAGTTTCCTACTAAAAAAATATAACCTATGTAATCCATCCACATTTAGTGAGTTGGGAATTTCAAAATTTTAAATGGCAAGGGAATTGAGTGGGAGCTTGTGTTGTTTGTACTCTATACTCCTGGCTGAAAGGTATTTAGTGGATTTAGGGGCTTGAAAAAAATTTCGAAGCAAGTAGAGGTAGTTTACATTAATAAAGTAGATACTACATCTGACTAGGAATTATGGCAGGGTCGAGTTCAATTAAAAAGTGGATGGAGTAAAGTATCCTCATCAGGGGATCTTTGTTTCACAGTTGGATCAGACAATGAGGTGAGCTCAAGCAATGCAAAGCAAACTAAGTCCATGAGCTTTTTTTCCACAACCCTTCCGTCTCCCTTTCATGCTTTACTAAATGAACAGATGAATCTTTACGAGTTATAATGAATTAGTTAGCTATAATGGACTCTGTACTTCTTAATACGATTTTTTCCCTGTGGTGATAACTAAAAAGTTTTTTTCTAGTCCTCCCTTCCGCAATCACTTGCTGTGCTCGTTTATATTTGGAGATAGAATACAAATATCCTTCTTCATCTGTACCAAAGTATAAACATCAACTGAGTTGGAGCTAATGCACAAACATGAGGGAATAAGAGATTGTAGAATCTAAGCTTTTGTACAATTTATCCTTCAAGCCCTTTTTCTTCCTTTTGATTAGGGTTGGATGTATTTATTATGGACACATTAGAAGGAACTCATCTACACACAATATCAACTGTATAGAGACAAGACAGAGAGATGAAATCATGAATATTCATGAAGGATCAAGGGGGGCATAAAAAAGAGCTCTCATTTCTCCCGTTTTTTCGCCTCTGACAATCACAATTATAACGTAGAGTACACACACATATTATGTATAGGCCTATTATGAGATATCCCTCTCTCAAATTATCTAATCTCCGATGAGTATACCCGTACACGTAATTTTAATTAAAATTCTCCAGCTTAGAGGACCATCTCGTTTCTCACTTAATGCAATTTTTTCTAACCCTAATGCTCTTTGTTCTCATCATGATGAGGCTGATGATCATCTTATGTTCCCGTTCTCATGCAAGATGCTATATACGCTCTGAACTGAATGCATTCATGCTGAGGGTGATATCCTAAACTCATTCATTTTGATCGAGTCTTCTTTTATAACTGGGCCCTCTTCGCCACTTTTTTTTAATTTCCTCGTCTACCGGATTAATCCAGATGAAAAAAAGAAGAATATTAATGTGCTGGGGCAATGAGTGGATAAAAGGAGAAGTGGTAGAGACTAAGAAAATGCCATTATTCCGTTCAGCTCGTTTTCCGAAAAGGGAATTTCTGTATTCAATCTCACCCTAACCATCTACCATAGGATTTGGTAATTATGACTCAAAAGAATATTTTAATTACCGAAACCGCTACCGTCTTTCGTATTAATTGAATCCGGCTGCTCTTCTCCTGTTTCAATCTTAAGAGTTTTAATTTCATGGAGACGCATACCTTTCTTTATTTCAAGCAAAGTGGGGATTGGAATAATTTAATCATTGTTCCACAAGCCATACTTCTTTTCTAATGTGTTTTAATGTCAAATTGTCTAAGAATAAAAAACACTTTATGAATTATATCGTCTAATTTAATTTCTTAAAATATTGTCGCATACGTGCCAGAAAAGAGTAGTATTTTAGGAAAATACTCACGAATTTTGTATTGTCAAAAAGTGGAATTTCCAAGCTGTTCAATATCGAACAATGAAGACAAGCCATAAATAAATCTGAATTAGTTAGTCGTGTTTCGGAACATTCGTAAAAGCATCTAGAAAAGGTCAAGCCTCAAGGGATGAGGTCAAAACAAAGAGATTTTTATGTAAATCTTGTGCACATCAAATCATGTTACGGTAGATTTGGAGACGTAGATGATTTTTGGGGGAAAGAAGCCACCGATAAAAGCGAGAAAGAAAGGGAAGTAGACTGAGAGTGCGAAAATTGTCTTTAGCAATCAAGCAAATTGCCTCATTTTTATCCAAGGAAGCTGAATAATTCGAAGGAAACGGGCCCTCCAGGAGGTCTCGTCAGTTTCACATCGTTTGGCACGCTCTACCTCTCTTCGGTTCTAACCTCTTGTCAAGGGCGAGACGAAACTGAACTGATTATTGTCATTCTACCCTTTTCCGACGGTTCAAAAATTTCTAAATCTATTTCACTCAAGTTTTTATATATTTCCCCCTTATTCTTGGTTTTATATCACACAAACGATATAAAATAATAGAGCCACGCCGAGTTCAAAGTAGCCAGAGATAGGAGCTAGCAGTGTCTTCACTGTTCTATACAATGTATTGTTCCCATTATTATTCTGAGTAGAATCAGTCAGTTGTCTTTATGCTATTATGAACCATGAATGTACACCCAGCTAGTCAGTCACAGTCAACAGTGAGCCTCTATTTGGACCTATTTTTTATCTCTAATTTATCATAATCACTTTCTTACATTATTACTCCTCTTCGTTTATACATTTTATGTACAAAGGTAGAAGAAGAAGGATTTCTTTGAGAGAATTAAAACCACAGACAAATTATTACTTCCTAACCCCATGATTATTTCTTGTATGAGAAACTTGTACCGATACTTAATTGCGTGCAATAACTTGCATGCAGGGAGCTCTAAAGACAACGAATGGCAGTACATTAACCATTTGGAGGCATTAGAGTTTGTATTCTATTCTACTCAAGTCGATAAAAGGTAAGCCACAAAATAGACAACTGTAATGACGGAAGAATAAAAAGAGACATTTTTTCAGAACAAAAACTTCTGTTCACAAGATCTAATGAATGCTTCAACGATCAAACATACCGTCTGTTTGTAATTAGACTTACCCAGTCATCACTTGGAACAACATGTCAAGTCATCGACTTCAGACATACTGCAAGAAACTACACACTTTCTTCGACGACATTTCATATCCTTCGACCAACGAGGCAAAAGATGTAATTTAACTCGGTAGATAAAACACTGAATGGCCCTCACATTCAGCTCACACGATCTTCATGTGCTACTGGTATCTAATCCAATGTTATGTAATAACTAAACCTGACGAACCAAAATAAATCCCATTTCCTATTTCCTACAATATATACTACATATTTCAAGTCTCACTCGTATATTCATACACAAATACTGAGATATGGTAGATGTACCGTGTGCATGCAAATGGATGAGCTGCTGGATGGCAATGATGTACCTTTTGTACATAAAGTGTTTGTCGGTGTGAAAGTATATTACTAAAAGGATAAGTAAAATAAAATGAAGATTCACACAGGAGGGAGATCGCGTGCCCAAATCACATCAGATTTAGTCATTTACTCATTCACAGCAGTAGCCCAAAGGTGTAATATGTAACCAAGGATAGATTCAAATTTAAGGTGTCTAAACCTCTACATGTACGCAGCACCTATTTATGAGGGGCTCACTGCCTATGGGATCTAAGAAGGAGAGTGAGAACATAATGGGAATAAATGAATAGCAAGAGGGGAGTTGATTCGTACACATAAGGCAAAATAAATCAAGGCACTCCCACGATCTTCATGCTCATCATAAGAGAATAGAGAGGCTGAGGAGATTAGCAAAGTGGTTAATTAAGTAGTGTGTAACGAGCTGAATAAGTGCCAATTAAGAGGATTTCATAATTAAGTGAAGAGGCGAGGCCAGGGGAGCAAAGAAGATGGAAATTATAATCCTTGTGTATGAGATGCTGCTATAAAACTGACGTTTATAATAAGTCGACCGACCGAGAGTATTTAAAATGCAGAACTGCTCATAGCATCAGCTCAATCGTCTTTGCATTTTCCATGTCATGATAAGGTTCCATTCATTTCCTCGACACCCTCTACTCTCATACTATCGCTTTCAAGTGCGAACAGACCGATTCATGTGTATACACAGAAGTTGAATGTGCTTTAACTATAGAAAATGCCATGTCCTTCATATTTTTATATCGTAAGAAACCCTTTTAGCTATAGTAACTGGCTGTCGAAGTGTCGAGCATTTTCTTTAGCTTATTCTTGAAACAAAAATCAATGAAATGCTTTGAATGCCAAGATGAAATGAGTTTGTACGTGAATTGGTGAATTCTGGATACCCTTTCCACTGAGTACCTTTCAGCTCTGAATGAGACCAAAATTATTTTCAAGTTAGTGGAAAGCGTCGATTTAATTATTAATTTATATAAAGTTCTTTCAAAATATGTTCTGATGATTTTTTTATGCTGTTACCACTACAATATTGACTAGTTCTAATAACCAACTCCTGCTATCCATAGAATTATACTAAAGAATCATTTGTCTTGGTGTATTTCTTGATTAATAGGGAGTTCTTTGGTTTTTAATTATACGGATTTGCCTCCTCTGCGGTTTGATCCCCTTAGTTCAAAAAGCAAACAGCTCTATTCACAATTTTCCTGCTCATTTACATACACTGATTTGCACTTGGCAAAACAATACCAGCAATAAATTGGATTTTTTTCAGATTTTCCATTCAAGCCAGCCCCTCCAATTCTTTTCATATTCAAAACAGCAAATCCACATCGAAGAAAGGAAGGATGACAAAGAAGTATTTTTTTCAGGGGAAACTTACACCTAGGATTTGTATACCCTTCGTCTCCAGATCAAATATCACATATTAAGGGATTGGACAGCTAGGAAATGGTGGGGGCGGTGTGAGTGTGTATCTAATCTGATCTTCCATCATTCCATCATCATCATCATTGTAAGAAAATGAAGATAAGTTCATTCATTCAGAAAAATATAACGCGGACTGATATAATGGGGAATAAGGGTATTAACTTTTATCCAGTCAAGGCACCTGGGCCCCTCATGAGAATTAGAAAGATTTATGACCTTCTTATTTGAATTTAAGAACACATTCTTAATTCAGTAAGAATAAGAAGCATGCCTGTATGGATCTCATAGTTATTTTATTATGAAGTTCTCCAAGTGTTAAGAATGTGCCCTGCTCTGGAGACTGGAATTGAAGACTCGTAGGTCTTGGAAATCTTATGAGTCATACTTCTAAATGAACTGAATATTTTATTATGTAATTCGATCCAATTCAGATCGATTGTGAGCAAGTCGAAGGATACGACATGATCTGACTTTGACTAGTTTGACTTAAGAATTTGTGAGCATTGTTACTGAAAAGGAAATCCTACGGTCGTCGGTCAAGTGATGTGTTGGTTGTCGTTGGCATTCTATTAAGAAAATGAATACAAAGTTCGTAATAAAAATATGGACTATGAACAACTTATACTAACGAGTAATGTGTACCGCCGACCACCACCGGTACCAAGCAAATACCAATGATTTTGGTACTTTGAGACTTTGACTTTTATTTTGAGCCCTAAAAAATCCCTTTTTATTATTATTCATGGGGTCCAGTCATTCTTTCTCGTACCCTTCCTGTGGCATTATTGTTATTACATTATTCCTCGGCCTTTTCTTTTCTCTCCCTTTCTTTACCAATAATCACAATCACGTCTTGAGCTGACTGAGTTTAAATAAATCTGAAGGAAGAAAGATAATTCAAAATCTGGAGACCACCCACAAATAAATCATCATTCCCTAACTTACTATGCATCCCTGTATACATAATCATATTATTTTATGTTCCTTTAGTGTAATAACTTAAGGAGTTGCCTAGAAAAGTATTGAGTCTGAACTTGAAATATTCTTAATGCAACCCGACCCAAACTAAGCTACACCTTTGGATTTTACGGACAATATATTTATATTGTAAATGATTTCTTTGTGCTAAACTTGGTTAAATCATTAAATGTTGATCTCATAGATTAAAAAATAAAGAACAAGTTAGATACTGTGCTCAAACTGCTTCATTTTTGTAGTAATCTGTGGTGATAGTAGTAAATGTCTTTAACTCCAGTCTCAAATGGTGTGTATTGAAAGCTGTTTATTTATTTCCACAAGTCGAATGGTTCGAGTTACTCAGAAGGCATGGGAATCTCGTGAACTTTATGCTTGTATTCAATAGAGAGAGGTTGTGAAATGGACACAAAGAGCTTGATAAATGAGTTTTGTAATTTGAATTAGACAGAACGCTTGCCATAATCTTTTAAAGAAACCTTGGAAATAGCTTGGATCATCAAAGTCAAAGATTAAAAAGCTGGACCTTTCCTCCTCCTCCCTTCACGTCTATTAAATGCTCAAGTGAGACCGGGAGAGGTGAGATGCGATGAGTAATCCTATATAGGCATTACATTCAACTATTCAACATTACATTTACACACTCATCTTAAAAGTAAGCCAGTCTGCCAGTTTGTCTGCCGAGTCAAAAGTCAACAAAAGGAAAAGCTTATTGAATGCCTAGAGTAAAAAGGTGATGGGATGAGGGTGGGAGGTGAAAGAAACGACACTTCTTTACAAGAACCTTAGAAGCCAACATACTTTTTCTACCATTCTCGGCCGCCTCGTTTATATTTCAACTTTAGGCTCCTTTTCCGTTCCTTGTGGCTATCCTTATCCTGTTTACTCTTGTGTTGTTCTTACACATTTCCCAGACTCTTATATATATGTATAGAATTTTATATCTAAAGCTTGAAATGGTTATTTGAAACTGAGTCAGATCTTTTTATTTTTTTTATACAGACGCACATAGATACGAGATGAGTGGGGATCCAGTGCGAGCACAAGTGGGTATGTGTAGCAGTAATAATAGCAAAAATGGTTTTTATTTCTGCAGAGATGCATCCGGCCATGGAGATATATGTGTTATCTAATCCAAAACTTGGATATTGTATGTATGTGCGCTGATGGTGTAGGCCGTATGTGTAGGAAAGGGCTCAGATTCAATTGGCCACTTTAGTGCTCAGTTGTGCGTCGGATGATGCAATGAAACCTTCTTTTTGATCTCTACCTCGTAACTCCACTTCTCTAATTCAATTAGAGACTCTTCTTCTACCCTGAATCTATGTACGAGTAAGTAAGTATTTTCTATCGCCAAAATACATACCAAGATGAAAACACCACACGGCCACCACACACACCTTCGTCTTACTTGGGGCTTCCAATCTTATTACTTTCTGCCTTCTAGTACTTTTTCTATTAGTCTCGCCTAGGTAACTAAAAGAATCTCTGGGCTAATAAGACTTTACTTCCCGGCTCCTCCAACTATAAAATAAAGTTCCTTTGCCAGATAAAACATCATGAAAGAAGTCCTTCTAATCCCTAATGACCGATCCGCACTTAGCTCTAGACCTCTTCCCCTTCTTACCCAGGCCCGGGTTACCCGACATCAAGCTGAGGCTTTATATCCTGGCCCTACTCGGTCCATGTACCTATAGGGTACGAATTACCCCTGTGTTGTTAGTACACTCTCTGGTGTGTGGAAGAGCTGAAAGACCATGTCATATTTATTAGAGGAAGCTACACAAGGCTTGGGAGTTGCATTGGATGGAAATGGAAAGGCCGAGAGTTAACTCATACAAAACTCAGTTATTGCTCCTGTGAAAGGAAGAATTAAATGAGAATGAGACAAGCTCTCTTAGGAATTGCATATGAAGGAACAAAATACATGTCCTCTCTCTAATGTGGTCACTAATGATCCTAACAAGATCCACATCACATCGTCCACTTAATTGTCAAGGGATTTACTCAACTGCTCCACTAAGTCTTGGATAGTCCTGCTTTAATAAACTCCCACTGTAATCAACTTCTCCCCTTTCATCACGGAGGTCAATTATTGCTACAGAATAGCAGAGGGAGTCTCATTTCCTAGATTATATTATGGGCTATTCCCAGTGCAGTGCCTCACACTGCAGACGCCTTGTAAACTACAAAATAATAAAGCTCCCTTGCTGCCCAAACAGGCCTTTATATTTTTATACTTAATTTTTAACAGGACTAGTATGTACAGTACGAGCGTCCATGAAGAATGAAGTTTAGCTTGGTTAGGTTTGGTGAGAAAGATAAAGCACGGCTGAATTCGGGCTTGGTCAAAATTTCCCTTCAGAGGTTCAGGGGGTTGAAAAAAAATTTCAAGTGCTGATGAAGTAGTTTACATTTTGAATTATGAAATGAATGAATCATGTTCCTTTGGTTTGATATTACAAGTCCTCATCATTTGTCGTAATTTCCAGCCCAGCATGAATAAGCGAAAAGCTTAGATTGCCATGTAAACACTCTTGATCGAAGACTACTACCAGGGCTGGTAATACACTGAGCTTTTCTAATGGGATTTGAAGAGAGGAAATAATATCTCATAGCCCTTCCACTTCCACCACCATCACAAGGATTCATTCACACAAAATTACCACTGTGCACATTCATTACCAAGTGAGACAAAAGAATCGGAAGGGCAGATGGTTGGATGGTTGACTTACTACGGGTTCACTTGGGGTAGGTCACGTAATGTCAGCACTGCCACTACTACTGCATCTCTCCCCTATAAATCTGATATTAATGAGGTCCAATGAATATTACCAAGAATCTATGAGGATCTAGAGAGAAAATTTGGATGGGGGTAGAGTTCCTTGCATGTTGGATAGAATGGAAACTCCCGAGCTTGGAGCTGATCAGTCATTTGAGAGAAGCAATTAAAATACGTATCAATAGACAAAGGGGAGACCCGACCTACCTCACTCCACATATCAAATGGAAAGGAAAACATCCTTGGTTTCGTATCAATGGATTTTTGATCAAAGATTATATTAATGAACCATGGGGATACCCATGCCATTACAAGGGCATATGTATAGATAAAACAGAGGTTTACTTTACATCCTCTAATTCCACCTTGTAGTTATAGTACAATCTGGAATCTGGATTTCAAAGTAGAGGCAGAAGACAGATGACGTTTTGTATGACAAGCCGTCTCATTTAAACCCAGCAGCTGAATAGAAGAGCTGGTCGATTTTTATTCCGTCATTGGTTTCATTTGTGGGTATCGGATGGGATGCTAAAATCAAAGGTGTAAAATAAAATCTGGAGTTATCGGAAGCACCCTAAATCCTACCTTAAAAAATAAATAAATGGGAGCACCAGAAACCCAGCCCTAACACTAAAGTCAAACAAAAGGTTGGAAGGATCAAGCCCTCCTAAGAGAAGTAGTTCTAGCTCTAATCAATTATACAACATTGATTTTCCTCATTAATTCAGTTGCGATAATCGTTCAATAAGAGTTTTCACCTGGCATGCCTCCTCATTATAAAACAAGCTCAAACTCCCGATATATAGAGCACACATATATGTATAAGTTGTATAACACGACCATATCTCCGAAAGGATGAACCCGTCCTGCCCTAACAGTTTGAGAGTTACCCCTCCTGCATTTTAATTTCCACTTTTATTTCCAGCCTCTAACTTCTACCTTATCTTGAGTAATTTCTGTAAAAAAGTTCTGAGCCTATCTCAGTCTATCAGCTCCATCACGAAATTCCGATCAATACTGTAATGTGGACAGAAATACCTTGTACCTGTGGATATTTGGAATTAAAGAATGGAGAAAAAGTTTTTGTTCCTATACTTCCAGTTCTGTTCATACTATTGAACCACTGATGGAGCTTTTGTGAAGTCAAAGAAATGTAGAAAAAACGAAGCCAGGTAATGAAGGAAAGTAGGAGTTACCAGGCCTTTTCAATTCCGGAAGTTTTTCTTGATGTAGCCTACCGATCAAGCTTCGTTGATTGCCAGCCAACCTACCAACCAGCCCCCTCTTGACAGACATGACAGCTCGATTGGTAAAGAACTCTAAAGTACAAGGAGCGACGTATCATGTTTTGCTACCTTTCTGTCATATTCACTTTTGCTTCATTCATAACATAAGCCTGTAGATTAGAATGTTAGAAGTTTAGGGCCCACAGCGCCCAGCCTGCTTCAAGATATTATTTACAAATAGTACCTATACTCCAAAATGTGGAAGACCTTTAACAATCTAGAAATTCAATACCAGACATATGCATACCATTGACAACGGATAAATTGAAAAGATTTTGCTCTCATAATTACATTTTCCAATCCCTATCGATACACTTGCATTAAAAGTAATGTTTGTCAGTTTTGAGTAGAACGGATGTAGAAAAAAGGCTGAAAGCTTATTCAATCATTTTGTACGACCCTAATTCTTGAAAAATCCTACGCAATTCAATATTTAATAGTAACAATTTTGAAAAATGATTGGATGCCCCGTTAAGGATCCAGACATTGCCAAAATAATGATTGAATCATATATTTGTAAATTCAAGAAAATCAATCCATAGAGAAAGTGATACATTTTTTGGACGTGTGACGTGTGGAAGTAGGCTGATCCACCAATTAAATTACAAAGCCCATAAAAACATCATGAGTCCTCAAGTCCAGGGGATAGATTTCATGTGCACATTGTACAAAGCAGAGGAAGAGTCGGTGGTGGATTTCCTTTCCTTGATCATGGCAATCTCTTCTCCACAATAATGTTGTAGTAAAAGAATCAGAGGATTCCAAGGTCTTTTCGAAGGGAAAGATAAGAGGAGAAACTGTTGCTGATGCCCCTTCTTTGTTTTCCTCTCATGAGAAACCTTAATTGCTTTTATCTTGTATAATTTCATCGGACATAAAGAGGCACTAATCGCTTAAGGAGCTTACACACCGATTTACGCTATCATCGACCCTGTCTTACAAGTTGTACACAAGCCACGACTCAAGACCACTACTAAACCAGAATCAAGCCACAGTCAAGGAAAAACACGGCATCCATTTCTTAACTACCGGAGGAAAGGAAATAGAAGCAGACATTCTTTCACCCCTCTAGCTCTAGTTTCTTTCTATCAAAGATGCTACATTTATTCGCCCCGAAACTTTCAACCCTCTTAAACTCCATCCACTCTATCCATTTTGTGTGAGGGAATGTTAAAACAGTGAAATTATATTTTTACATACTTTTTTTCATCAAAAGGGGTTCTCTGGACTTTTATGTCAAAAATAAAAATCTTGTCCAAAGTCCGTAGAGACGAGTTTGGAAAGGAAAGGGTTTTAACAAAATGACGGATCGAGAATGCATTAAAAATTTTAAATTGAAGTGCACATGACTCACCCTTCCAAAGGTTCGGCCTGAGGGTTTCCAGGAGATTGCTTATAGATTATACCACCACTATACGACTTCCATATAAATTTTGGAAATTCAAACCCTATCCTGAAGTTTGTAGTAAAGAGTCTGATTATATGAAGAAAAAAGTTCGGGTTGGGTCCGGGAAAAGATCAACTACCCACGGCCACGGGAATCGCAAACGAGGTCTTTGTGTATACAGACTCGATTTAAGTGGAGAGTGACACAGGAAGGAGAAAAAGTATCAATATAATATTAATAATAATATACCATACCATGCTCTACATATAGTTCATCTACATTGGCCTCTCTATATGGACATGCCATGATTTTTTAGCAAAAAAAGTAGATTTTCGTAAAGAAATCCCCCATTCTATTACATTACATTAGCCGGTGATATAAGGTCTTCACTCTCAGAGAGGCTGGAAGAAGACGCGATGGATACGAGATGTGATGCATGCAATGAGAATGTATTTTTTTAGTAGGGGAAAATGCTAGGAAGTTAAGTAGGCATAATAATGTCTAAGGGAGAGGAAAAGAGAGGATGGCAGTGTTGGAAGTATATGCATCTGATGGGAATCTATGAGTAAAAAAAGGTTTAGTTTACATAGAAGTTGTAACTTTTTTGGAAGGGAGCTGCAGTTTTTATAGATTTTTTTCTCCCCGGTTATTCGGAGCTTTTTTTTTTTTTTTAGCTACCCGGGAATTTATCCATATTCAACAGCCCCTGAGTATTTGAGCAGATCTCATTTCTCTTCTATTAATGATATGGGACCCATAAAACTCACTCTCTGTCATGGAATCTCCCTTGTCCACATCTCGACCCTTCCCAATTTCAAAACGACCCAGTGGGCTTCAATCCTTCCATTTCATTTCCATGTGTTTTCATATATACACCAATATGTACTTAACTTTAAATCCTAACACTTTCTTCTGTCTGACCGCTCTTCTTCACCCATAACTTTTCCCCTAATCGACTTTCTCTCTCCCGAACCAAATCCTACTTTAATTCACCAACTTATACTACCGTCTGGATTTTCTAATGGCATAATAGCTTCACCCGTCCTCAGGACCAATGGTGAACTATGTAACTACATTCGTAGCAATAATCTTACTCAATCGCAGCCGATAATGGAATGCTTCCAGCTTCCACCTCTTTAAACTTGTGCATGAGTCATCAAGTTGGAACTGGGTTTTAATTTCTTGAAATGAAAAAGGGAACTTTAAAAAAGCAATTTGAAATTCTTTTTATCAAGCTCTGTGGACTTCGAGAATCTGATTAATGCATTTTATGGCGATTTGATCCATTTATTAACTACATGGTATGCATTCTGGAATTGAAACAAGTTTTTCAAATTGCTCTTAGAGTAGTGGCCAGACAGTAAGACAAGGAGCTAGACAGGAAAGGAGTATCACAATCGTATGAAAATTAGAGAATTAATCGAACCATGACTAAGTCATTAGAAATGGGGGAATTTAAAGTGAAGCAAAGGAACAGTCTAGGTAGTTATTATTCCAGCATTTTAGTAATTATTTTATCATGAGCAAAGGTTTTGAGATAGTAATTATGAGTGAGGTAAAGATATGGTACAATGATAACTACTTCTTCGGTATTCACGAATTTCTTGGTATGTATTTTAAGAAAGTGTTTACCTCCACCGCTTAGTTGTTGTTGTAAAATTGATAGAACGATGTACCAAGTGGGAGCAAAGTAGTAATATTGTGAGGACGAAATTAAGGAATATTAATTTGTAATGGGCTTCTCTAAGCTCATTCATACGTATTCATTCATAATGGACACCTTGACTAAACCTGAGACTTCCAGCTGGGAGAGTAATTACCCATGAATCATCTCCACATCCGCCCCGTTTCCATAAAATCTCCAGCCTTAAGTTTGTACAGTCTAGAGCATACCTGTGATTACCTTAAGTATGACATTTTTTTCCATCCCACTTTCTGAAGAAACGACCCAAATTTAGAGCTCATCAAATCATGTTCCAAGCCCAAAATTCATAAACACCAGTTCTTCCTTCAGAACAGGGTTTACTGTCAGGAATAAAAATACTTTTCTTTTGTATTTAATTGGAAGACTGTCGTTAATAATTCTTTATAAAGAACTCGCTCTTCTTTTTCATATTTTTTGTATACGAATACCATTTTCAGGTGTTGCTGATTACTCAAGGTAAGTCTGGAGATGAGAGGTGATTTTTATTATAATTAAATTTACCTTAAAAGCCAATCTTTTTGTTCATCCGTGAAAGCTTCATGGTTTATTTTTTGCCGAATGCGCCGCCAAGAAGAAAATGTCACCTCGTAATCTGACAAAGGTGCAGGAGCTAGTTATAAGGTAATCAGTGAATTTACAAAGACTCTTAATGATGAGATACGGCATGAACCTTGACTCTAATGGATTCAGGGAGGAAAAGTGCGTGTGTGTGACTCTTAGAGTATTCATCCTTAATTTAACTTGCGTATAGCCCCTGAGGTAATCATTACTTATGTACATCCTAAACTATGCGTAAATAGTATACTATTCCAACAGAGTTGCCTTTAGTTACTTTGAATGTAACGGATTTGTTCTCCTCATCGTCATAAAGTATGTCTAATAATAATAACGATCCCTCTGGAGAAGGGAAGGGAGGAGTAGAGCAGAAAGTGTGTAGAAAAGGTTGGCTAAGAACCACTTTTGTTTGTTTGCCTGGTATTACTCTTACTTAAATAGGAAAAAGGGACGAAAAATGTCAAAAAAGAAAATGAGAAAAAGAGAGTGTTGGACATTAAAAATGGGAATAAGGTCCAGCCATCTCCAGTGTGGGGAAGAGTCGTAAGAATTTACTAAATAGAATGCATTAAGGAAGAACTGCAGGTGTTGGTGTTGGAATGGCATCACCAACTCAGCATGGGTGACCAATCTTTCAAACTATTGTTAGAAACAGGTTTGTTTGCCGTGACTCTAATGTGTCATCCACATTGGACACTCTGACCACTGCCAGTAACCACAGCACAATATTATACAGACAGAGACACAGATACAACAGCCATTTCTCAATGAATAGAAATCTTATAAGAAAATACACTTTTCAATCCATCCCTCTGTTTAAAATTGTAATGCAATCCCTGTATAATGTTCAAGAGATTCCCTTCTTGTTCTGCTCTTCTTGCCTTTGGATACTAGTGAGAAGAGTCCTTTTATAAACCCATGTGAAAACAAATGAGCTCAACTCTCCAGCTATGCAATCGGCCAAGTCTAACCGTGGGAAAGATACACTCATAAAGCATCAAGTGTAAATTTTCATTCCTTCCAGGGAATAATACAATTTACCTCTACATCTTCCCTATGAAGAGACTACTACTTACTAATCCCTCTGTCCCTATTCTTCATGAACATCCTCACCTTTGGAAAATAAAATAAAGAAAAATATCCAAGGCTCGTAATCTAGAATTCTTATCTTAATATGCATTCCATAATAATTCATAATTCATAACAGGCGAACTAAGCCCTGACTTCTCAAGTGTTAAGACAGAGCGAGCGAGCGGGTATGGATTATCAAGTACATCGCTGAACTTGAACTTGGCTGAGCATGAAAACTTTTAAATGTATTTAGCATTTTAAAAGCAGCCCACAAATCTTTCTTTGTTAATCAGAGAAATCCAACTTGCTTGTCTGGCAATTAAATAATCTCTTGAATCACCATTCCGATGAGCCTTTACACGCCATTTAAATTATAAAGTTTTCACTTAACCCCTCTTCGTGAACGATTATAATTAATGGCGTGGATTTGCATAGGGCTCAAATCCTAGGTTACGCAATGAATGCTATACTATAATATTACACATGTATTAACGCTGTTTATACTCTGTAAGACTTGCAAATGAACGTGAGACTGAAGCCCATTTAGACATGACAATGACACTATATGCATACTACCTAACTAACAAGCATCAGCCACTTTTTGTATTGTTAGTTAGCCCCGATGCAGGGTGGCCTCTGGTCAGTAGCACGAAAAGATAATAAAACTAATGGCTACTTCTCTACATTTAAGATAGTCCAGATAGTAGCAGAGTGAAATGAATTGGCTGCTTCCTTATGACAAGACAAAGGGTTAAAGCAATCAAGTGGTGAGTAATAAAGGGAATAATAATTATTGCGGCCCACAGGTATGTAGATTAGGTAGCTCATTACACAAGGGAGAGGAGAAGATGAATTGGATGGCTCAAACGCACTACATGAATATTCTATAATGTTTTGGCACCGTCTTTTCTTACACTCTGAAACTTGAAAAAAAGACTCGGAGGAGAGGGTAGATTTCACAGGTTAGTGTCAATGAAGATGAATGGAGAGATTAGTACGTGTTAATGGTCCTTCTCTTAGGATTTTAACAACAGCTCCAAAAAATACTCAAGCTATACATTCCTGAGATACGTGTATCGAATAAGATACTAGCTGTGTATAAGGATACAATAGAGAGGATTTAAACCCAAACCAAAGGGTTTTACTGCGAGTTCAGGACATGGTAAAAAATACCATTGATTGATTAAACAAGTTCTAAAAAGTTGGATTCCTTATTGAGTAGTGGTGAGCTGTAATGTACTTATATCCTCATAATCTAACACTTTATATAATAGAGGGGAAGGAAATGGTGAATTTGGAGTGACCTAAGAAACCGAAACCACAAGAACCAAGAAAACCAGAGTATTGCTAATGTTAAGTCCCTCCTCGGTTGATAAATGATCCAAGTAATTATTATTATTTATTATGATTCAAGTTTCATATTGGAGAATCCCAACTATTTGCAATGTACTTGGAGTCTCTGTCTCATTTCCCAGCGAACTAAACGTCTCATCATGATATGGTGATGTAAATATTGATGGCAGTGTTAGGAGATGATGATGATGATGATGATTGTCTAGTTTAAATGTAAGGTCATTAAACTTATTCCTCGGAGCTCGGAGCATCGTCATTTAATCTCTTTTTTTAAGTCTGAGATGATTTCTTCAATTAGTTTTTTTACAAGGATCAGCCTATCTGCTTACACAGTACACCTTTCTTGGTTATGCTACGCTATGAATATATATATATATGCTGAAAGCTGGGATGCAAGTACATGTGTGTATTTATTTGATGAGTAATATTGCATTTTAGTATAAAAATTGTTGGATGCATCTACCTCAATTCTCCAACTTTCAAGATTCATAATTATTTCTCGGGAAAATGGATTTTAAGTGGATGTAGAGCTCTCAGCAGGGGCTATGTGTATGAACCTGAATAAATAAATTCCAAGTTGAACCAAGAATATGATGACAATCAAAATGGGATAAGGTAACAAAATTAGATGATATTTTCCAACCAACACCAACACATTTGCAACCTTTGTTTTGCAATCTGGCTAAGTCTGGATTCTCGTGTACAAAAGGTATAAAGCAGAACGTATATTTCTTCGTGCGAAATTATAATTCTCGAAATTACAGCTCATTTAATAAAAATCGTCTTGTTATTTTCCTCAAGGGAAAAAACAAGATAATTTCCATATTGGTGGATGCACACTACCACTAACAACATATTATAATATAGCAGCCTCGTACTATTTACTCATCTTCGGGGGTGTGAATTGAAATGAATGCAAACACAAAGCAGACGTGTAGATTGTAGATAAATGTAAAATCCTGTAGGTTAAACGAAGCTTTGAGCAAAGAAAATTAAAAGCTCTGACAACTAGAATCTCGTGTTCTTAAAATTGTACTAGATGACGTAGTTAATATGAGGAGAAATAATTTATCTTGATTAGCACATGCACAACTAACTCTTTAACTGTTCAAACCCCCAGCTTCCTCCCTGCATTTCATAAGGCCTCGGAAGATATGAGCCAGTTTATTTTAATCACATTGATGGGAAACAATTATGGCTCGTTATTGCAATTGCATTGCGGAATCTCGTGATTAATAGTACTCGTCCATTGAGATAAATTACATTCAGGTTTATGAACTATTTAATCCTTTGAGAAGGCTAGAGGAGGTAATTTATAAATTCGCAGCACGTCCCTTAATCATTCTCACAAATTATTTGTTATCGTAATAAAAATATTACCTACGCTCTATTTGCTCTCCTCCGATTAAATAGACTTTGCTAAAAAGTAATAATAAACGTGAGAAGCGCAGGTCTACACATTTCCTTAAAGACAGCCTTTGCCTTCCATGCGCTGCGTCTCTTCAACTCCGGCCCAGTCCTCCTCTCTCATTAATTCTCATTCGTTTACCAGAGGTGAGAATCCCCCCTTGTAGCTAATAGAAATCTATTAGCTTCTTGTGCAACGCGTAATTAAATTAATCATTTCCAAACAATAATATGAGATAACTCATGGAAAGGAATTAGACTAGTTTAATAGTTGGAGTAATCATGTGTTTAATGAGGTCTAAAAATTCCATGCATGTGTAGACTACAGGGGGTGAATTATAAATTGGTGGTGTTGGTAATTGATCGTAATCAAAATTATTTTCAAGCCCTCATCAATTTCAAAAAGTACTTTGATAACGAAAAGCAATTTTTTTCAAATCTGTACATTTTCTAAATCTCTTTTTGTCAAATGGAAAGGATGGATTCACAATACTTGTCCCTAGCTTTCCTTGTATATTTAGAATTGAATTTAGAATGCTCCTCTTCACACTTAACTTTATTACCTTATTACCCATTAGACTTGCCCTATTCTTATGACGGAGATGAAAGAATAGGAAATCTAAAACTGGGAAGATTTCAGATTTCATAGGAGTAGGACGGCGGAAGGGTCATTATTTCCTTTCATTTGCCCAAGAAAACTGAACTTTTCAACAAAAGAGAGAAAAATAGGATTGAAATGAATTATGAAATAGAAATGAATTACCATTATAACTCAGTCTCGTTCTTCATTCATCTATCTCTCCTACATCCTTCTCTACAGTCTACAAAACTACACATCCATGAAGACACACATGAAATAAAAGAGAACTGTTCACATGAGCCGATAGATATTGTAAAAATGTATCAGAAGGATCCAACCAGAATCAAAAGCGTTAAACATAGTAACTAGTACCCGCAGTCATTTCATCCGATTCCGATTTTACTTCATATATAGAGTATAGAGATTTGAACAGGGAGTTAGGCATATCCGTTTTTGTCTGTTTGTGTATTCTATCTATCTATATAATAAATATACCGAACGGTTTGGATTTTGTAACCAACCCGAGCTAAGTTCTTGCTACTACTACTTACTTTTATGTATTGTGTGGCCACTGTGAATCATTAGCGATTATGAACAATGTTTGAATTTCCTTCCTTCCGAATTCATCAATCATAAAATGTCAAACGGTTTTACTCCACTCCGCTTCCTACTTGTGATAATACTTTTAGTTCCCCAAATTTATTCTCACTTATTTGCCATATCCATTATCTTCTCGGCACATGCACAAACACATGAAATCCATGGCGAATGCTAGCGCTTATCAAGAGTTATGAATGTGAGTGAGCGTAGCTCATTCGATCCAGAATTCATTTATAATCCAATATCATCCACTACGTATTTCTATCCTTGTCCGCATTTTCTAAACGTCGACTATAATAAATTGAAATTATGGAATGAATGATATCTAACAGGATTAAATTAAAAGAAAGGAAGATTTAGAATTATTAGGTCGACCAGGACTAAATGTATTTAAAGGCCACCAAATCAACAACTGAATGTTCTCCCAAGGCAGGCGTTTATTAAATGCGCAGTATAAATCTATCCAGAAACTTTAAAATTTAGAATAAATGTAATAAATGTTGGAATGTCACAAAGTGCACAATTAGTTCCAAGAGGTGATGTAAGATATTTTAAGTGTTTCAGTTTTCAAAACGGCTATTGTATGACACGGGTTCTTAAACCTGAGGGATTCTTGTATTTGATTTTAAAAGCATTGGATCTTCCAGCCCGCGTAATGGATCATCTATCTTTGTTAATGCATCCTGAATCAAAGGTGATGGAAGTTTCCTTCCAAGAGCAAATCACAGAAAGGGGACTTAATGAATTGAAAAGAAGAATCGCTTTGAGACATGGTGGAAGGGCTCTGAAGGGCGGTGGTAAATAGTGAAGAGAGGGTGAAAATAAAAGGTTCCCTCCGAGCCAATCCAAGGCACTAAGTATTTATAATATAATAACAGAAAGCTTGAGCTGCCGAGGACCATCATTTACTCAGATGTCAAAAAATGTGACAAAGATCTTTGAAAACCTACGGATTTGTTTTGAGGAGTAGTCATTCACCGTACTTGTTGTTTTGTTGGATTGCGTTTGTTAGAAGATGGAGGAATCTTGGATCGATCCGTTTTTATTTTGTTACTTAAGGCAGGTAGACCATAATCTTTGTCTCCGTTCCTATTATTTCCTTTCCTACCATTTCTTTGAATATAATAATTCCCTCCTTTAAGTAATGACATAACTTTTATGAAATAGGGTCTCCACCAAATCTAGCAAACACAACCTTTTTCCAGAACGGCTGGATCCTTATGTATAATCTTTAAAAAATCATGAACGAATCTACAAAGCTCGGATCTATCTTTAGTAAAATCGTTCATTAGCCGACAGTTCACAATCCTCAAGTAAGTTGTTCATGTATGTATGGAATTCGTGGTTTATCTTCCTCTACTTCTCCCCCAATCTCTACATGGCTTTTATAAGTCTTAAGCTCCTTTGTTTATCTTTCTCAAAAAAGGAGACGTACATACGTTAAATTAACGGTGTAAATCTGACAGCCATCTACTCAAAAGGGATCTGGAAAGATGAAGAATTGTTTTACTATGGTCTCTTCTTTCATTAAATTGTTGACCCACCTGGGCTCAAAGTTCAAACATGTCAAACATATTTGTGATATTTTACTGATGTGTACACGAGTAAGAATTCTAGAGATTTTGAAGAATCTGCGTATCCAAGACTGGTGGTTAAAAATATCATAAAAATAAGGATGTTTTATTTTTAATCTAGGGTCATAGTGGGGGGAAATGTAACAGAGGAACCTTCCTCGATAAAAATGATTCTCTAAGCCTGCACAGATGGTTTAAAATTTGTTACCATTGTGTTTTTCTAGATAGGTTGGTTAGGTACAAATTAAAATGGCAAGGGTGTACGTATAGTGTCACAATTTCATTGTATCAATCCAGTAGCAAGAAGAGAGCTGAGTTAGGCAAGTTATTTTTTCGTAAATGTTTAAAAGTTGCATATCAGACTGGTTGGTGAACCAATGAACGAGGATTGAAGATCATTGGGAAGATTTATGTCTGACTGGGTCTCTAATTCTTGTTTAATTACGATATATTTCTCCCGTTGAACAATAAGGGGCTGGTTTAATTCGTTAAAAAACGAGGCTATAAAATGATAATCGTAAAACAAGAGGTAGTAAAGGGTAGAGAGGAAAGAATCGGATTAAAACGAGGAGAGGATGATATTAAAGCAAAGAGAGAGAAAAAACTTGTAGTAGAAGTCACTTATGTCAGAGTATAAGGGAGATGAAAAGATTTTCTGGTGATGGACGAACAACTCTCTACAACAACAAGATGGGAAATCATTATGACCAAGGTGGCTGATGCTTAGTGTCCGTGGTAATAATGTGCAAGCAGGGCGAATCTCGAAAAAGAGAGTTATTGACGACTCTGTGTGTGTTCCTCATCATCTTTAGCCGTTTAACAGCCGAGTTCAGACAGAGCTTATTTGAAACACCAAAACCCCTAGCTGGAGCTTGAGCATAGCAACCATCAACTCATCTTCAGGCAACCTTTACAATCAGCTCAGCCAGATTTGTATATGAAGAGGAACGCCTTATTCTCTGAATTGTATTGTGTCGAACACATACGAAGCTGATACAACATGACAATAAGACCAAGACTTTGCTGGGCAGTCCAAAGCTGACACTGACTGACTATATCCTCAAAGGTTTTATAACAAAAATATTGCTCCACTAATGAATGTGGCCATTACGCGGTGCCCACTAAGCCTTAGCGCCTTCCCTAATGACCTCTCTGAATTAATTTAATGCCCATAATAGCTCACGAGTCATTGTCAGCATTGTCACAGGAGACAAAACTCCTTCTACTTATATGTACATTCAGGATTGGGCCGCTTTACTCTGGGAAGCTCATTTCATGTTCACTACATTTTCTAGCCTATAATCAACATTGTGCTTATTATTTTCGGCTTTAAAAGCAGATAGATGGATGCTTCCTTGGAAGATGGACTTTATGTTGAATGTCAACCAAAATGTGAACTTACTCATGCTTGATCCCTGTTAAAGTTCCTATCACGCCCTTTCATAACTCATATTATAAGCTACTGAATCGTGATATTTATTGAATTTAAACATTAACTTCCACTTGATAAAAATTTTAATATTACTAATATCTTGTATTACAAAATAAGGTTTGATTTATAAAAGGACGGAATCTGAAAGCCTAAGCGTAAACGAAGCTCTTTACGCGCAGGATATGTTATTATAAAAGATGCATGCATAATATTTTTAAAAGATTTGATGGAGTATACGAGACATAGAACCTATTTAAATATTGAGGAAAATCAAGAGCTACCAGAACGAAGTAAAGTTAGGAAGTGTATAAAACACGCCTTGGCTTCGTTTTCGTCGCCTGTCTTCTTTAAATCGATCTCTCTGCATGATTATTGAATATTACTATCGAACCAGCAAGAGGAGTACATGCATCAGCCATTCAGAGTAATAAGAGCCATAATTCGTAAATGGTAAACTCAAGTGAGACTTTTATCATCTTGGCATCGCGAGTGACATGAATTGGGTAAAACTCTACAGCCCAGGCAGAGCCCACACGTAATTGATAGCAATACGGAGTTTCCGACCAAGTCAGACTAAACTATTTAGATTTTTTTTTTAAACATCCTGTACGATCTCCATTTAAGCATAGAGACATCGAAAATTCAACGCGATCCACTGTCAGTATGATTCCTTGTAATTTATTCCTTACGAAACTTAATTATTATTCATCGCTCTCATCTTATCTTTGCCCTGAAACTCGATACCCTAACCCTGAGACAGATACAAGATATACAACACACTGACTGACTATGGGGTACCGGGAACATTGACAATTTTAATGAGATGCATTGATTTAACAAGTTTTGAAAGATTGGAAATTCCCATCTCAGCTCAGGCCACAAGAAGACTAAAGTTCATTGGAAAAACTCTGAATCTCTGAATATGTATTCCTTTGTGAATTATATAAACTTACCAACAACATACTACGTGAATCAGAAAAAAAACTCCACAAAGAGTAACAGATTAACCTGTCAAATGCAAGACAATGCTTACGACATTTCCTTATTTCATGGTCCGTCACCTCTTTTTAAGTGCACGGGTTTGAACATTTGAACTGCATAACAAAGCAAGAGTCTTTTGTACTATTTATATCAGAGGACTATAAATTCCCATATAGTTCCATCATGAATGTTCGGCAGTGTCAGTGTGAACCCCTTGCATACGAAACTTTAGTTCTTTAATATAAATAATATTCTCGAATGCAAATGATCTTGTTGCGGGTAAAATTGATACGCCTGAACCGTTCAATATTGAAAAGGGTCAGCAGCTATGCATGGCATGGCAAACACACATGGGCACAAAACATACCTTTGTTTGTGCACAAGCTTCGAGAATAGGTTGGAGAGAATTAAATATTCTAGCTCTTTAATAATATTTTGTCGAAGTATACGGCACCGTTCAAACAGTAGTACATACTTCCTTGAGATAATATAAGGACAAGGTAACCCTAAGGAGTAATACGCACTGGCACTGTTGTAGAAACTGATAAAAAGGGTTGTTGTTATAGGACAATCTGTGGAATTAGCATATGTTTATCGTTAGTTGTCGTGTATGCATTAGAATTCAAAAAATTGACACCTCGCACTTGAGAAGACACACGCCAAAACATCTGCCAAGCCAAAGGGAAGCCAAGTCGACTTACAACTTCCAAGGCATTAAAATACTTAGGCCAGCACGAGAAATGTCATTCGATCCATTTCCATTACTTGTGTATACATAAGAAGGGTGACAAGGGACAATGGACAATAAAGGCTTAGGCTCGTACATGCTTGGTGTATTCGTACTTCAATTCAACCGTGGATGATTATGCATAAATATGCATCACCGACCAATATGTATTTGAATAAGTAAAACGATGAAACACCCTGCTTGAAGAATGAGAACCTAATAATAAATAGGTGAATATTGTATGCATTACTTAAATTCAATATTTATAGAGGCGGTCTTTAGCCCCTTAGTTTCCTTTCGTAATGGTACACACTAATCAATAGGTGATGATGGGGGACATAATAGAAAGAATTGAAATCGCTATAATACTTGAGACAAATAGGTACAAGGAGAAGGTCCAGGTGTTTTTAAGGGATAAGGGCATACAAATATACAAGCTGTACACAGTTTTCAAGTTTCCAATTTGAAACGGATTTCAATTCCTTACAAATCATGAGGTGTGTAGGCTATAAAAGCTTGGATAGTTCGATGTGTGGACGTATATCGTATGTAAAATATTGATTGGGTCCATCGATACATGGTGGATTACAATTTAAAATATTTTTAATGTACATAACGCCAAGTTCGTGTGTCATGCTGTTCCTCTGAGCCTTGCTGAGCTCATTATGTGATACACTGGTTTCCAATAAATTAATTCGGTTCAACTAGCGCTGGACTCTGTAATGAATATGAACCTGCCTGTTGTGTCTTGAACCAAGACAATGGTTAACTCCTGCTGCTCCCCTGTCTGTTTTCATACTTATGCATAAGATATGCTAAATACCTTAACGAAGGACTGAGTAACAGCAGCAAGCCATGAAACACGAGAATCAGTTCTCTATCCCAAACAATGAATATTGAAGATCAAGTTGAATTCCACTTGTCTTAAACCATATTAGATATTAGGAGAACCTCTGTTTGTTAATAAACGCAGGCCAAGGATTCGACATTAATAATAATATGATACAAGTTACAGAAGTAAGGTAAGCACAGCACACGAGACGTTTTAACTTTAACAATCCAGCATCAAACCATACGTATAGATACGATATAAAAGAATGGAAATAGATAATTTAATGTGTGCAAGCTGGACCTATTAGAATATTCATATTTAGACAGGTGGGTCAGCAGGAGGTCTGTTCACGGGGATAGAGTTGATAGCCAAACTAAGCTAAGTAAATTCATGGAACGCAATGACCCAAAGATTAAACTGAAATACAACAGAGGAATTCAATGGCATTCCCGAGGTCTCATCATCATCATCAGGATCTACAATCTACTACGATTCCTTCGTGTTGGCTGCGTGACTCTTGTATAACCCTAGCCACAAGTCGAAGATAAATAATCAATTTCCCTATTGAATGAAAGGAGCTAAAAAGTCCATGCAATGCCAACTCTCTGTCTGTGTCTTATATTATTATGGAACTGGCTTGGCTTCTTCTTCCTGAGGATCCGTTCGGCCTCAAGTGACGTGAGCAGCATGACACCTTCACAGAAAATGAATTATTATCCTAATAGGCAACCCAAAAGGGAGAGAAAAATAATTACTTGATTTAAAAAGGCTATACATACAGCTGTAGTCAGCCATTCATTCTATTTCAATTATTTGCCTTAACTAGGCAACTCAGAAGGGTAAACTTGTAATTTTACGATTACGAGTACAACTTCAAAAAAGGGAAACAAAAGTATTCAGAGAAGAAATGGAAATGGAATAGGAAAAAATATAAATAAAATTATTTCTTTCTCAACCTGCCATTGTGTCAAGATTGAAGACTCAAGAGGAAATAAGGTGCTGAGGAAAATAAACGCTTCTACTGGTGAAGATTGTTAGAAATTAAAACTTAAAACTCAAAGTCATAACTAAAGAACCACAAGTTGAATAACCTATCAGGATAATAGATATCTACGAATTTGTTTGAGGCAAAAAATCCTCAAGAGAATGAAGACTTTTGCAATAAAAAGATATAAATTAAGTCTTCCCAGGGTAAATCCATGTTACTTTGATTTCAAGTTCGAAGCCCTAGGGGAAAAGATTGTATAAATCTCATACCTGGACTTATACTTTCATAGGACGCGGAGTTAAATTTGCTTGAGAATTCATTAAGGGACTTGAAGAAGGTGAGAAAATTAGATCTAATACTCGTTATTGAGTTACACTCAAGACTTATAAATATATAAAGATAACACAGGGATGAAAAGCTGAATCTTATATGAAGTGAATGGATGTCTTCTCATTTATTTATGCTTTGCCTATTATCAGCTGAACAAACCAAATGAATTTATTCCCTTTAGTTGGATGACCAGTAATTTCTTCCAATACGGACATCACGATTAAATCCTCAAAAGAGAGTGGAAAGGAGCAAACAAAAGCAGGCGAGAAGAGGAACCCAAGACACCAGAGAACCTCAAATATATGAAGCAGTGGCGAAACCCTTTGAGGAACGCCCCTCATTAATTTGCCTTTACTTCTTCAAATAAAAATCGTGATAACTCACATGTTCCACATGCATATTATATTTTTATTATTATTGCATACGATTATTATTACACACTACATTTGATCCGTTCCTCATTTTCTCTAATTTCAGCCAAAAGAGTCAGAATCTCTTATTCCCAGCTCTCGAGTTAGTTTTTGAAAATCAACGACTTGCTACCAGCCACACAATTCAACACACAGACCATATTTTTCATTTCCCTTGATAGAGAACAAGAGACAGGAGATAATTCATATCTTTCAATCTCTTGGTAGTAGTGACTATTATTATCACTATTATTACATTATTATTATTATTCTAGCATAATTTCTCTCTTCTAGTAATTTACTCATGTATGGCATAGCTCCTCATAAACTTTAAAGATTGAGGGAAGGCCAAGGAAAAAATACAATCTTTTGTATCATTTTTAGTTTCGAAGATTCGGTATAATGAGCTATGAAGATGAGGACGGTGTATAAAAAAAAGTTTAAAAAATTCTCAACGTGTATTCATAGGACTGGGGAGTTAAGGCAGATGACGCACAGTTGGAATGACAACAAACTTTCAGCAAAACAATGAGATTCACTCCACTCTGTCAAAATTGGTTTCGCTCCCCTTTTCTTACTGATTTCACCTAATTTTCCATGACTTTCGGTCCTTTTCATTATTCCCTTTCATATACTTTTCCCCTTCTAGAAGAACTTGCAACACCAAAGTCTCCCTGCTACGTTTGCTCTGGGGATGGATATTATAAAATTGTAATTTTATAGGGATATGCTGTCCTTAAAATTGTCAAACCCAGCGGCGAGCTAACCATGACAGACAGGTAAGAATAATGTCTCCACTTACAAACACAGAATACCAAAACAACTAACCACTAAATTATTAAATGAGTTTCTGAAACTCTAGTGTCTGGTAAATAGGCATAGCTCATTGTGTGTATTGTGGTGAGAATTTCTTGTGACCAAAAGACATTGCCCTGAGTAATTGTTGGATATATTAATAGCCTTCACGTTGTCTTTAAACTCTTGTTTAAGGAGAAACTCACCCCTTGAGATATTAGATTCCCTAGGTAATGCTTAGGGATTGGTTGTGTGCCTTGAAATATATTTTGCAAATAGGATTATCTACATGGATCAGACTAAAGGTCAGAGAGGGAGCAATGCTGGAAGGAATAGCAGATTATGTACGGATGGATAAATCAGAATTCCATATAATGTACTAGGATTTTACAACTGAAAGCGTATCCACACCAAGAGAGGGTTGTACCTCAATCACACCGATCTTTAAGAATTTCAAATAAATGGAAATAATGGGTTCAATGTCTCCCAGCCCGGGTAGCAGAGTAAAGGGATAAAAGGTCTGGCCCTAAAATGAGGGAAAACATGGGAAAGTTTCCCTATAGCTGCTTCCATCGACCCATCTGATCTGAATAATTCTATCAGTGAGATAAGCCAGGAGAATGGCTCTCTTCATCTTATGGATGGACCCTAATCTTTACTGCAAATCGACTCGTAATACTCCCAAAGAACAATCTGAGCCCCGGCCCTTATTCCCTTCCCCTTCTTCTTGGAGCTAAAATTGGGCACGCGGTCGAGTCAGTGGTTATCCTACATAATTCGTAAAGTTATTGGAAAATGTCTGAAAAGATTAAAGGGGAAAATGGGAAGTCAAATTCAAGAACTCATTTTCTTCTTCTTCTCAGGCTATTCTTCTCCATCCTGAGAAGTCCGAGCTAAATCTCATTCCAACACGTTGGCTTTAATCTAATGCGCGTATATACTTTGGGGGATAGTGTCAGTATGGTGTGGTATGGTAGGTGACCTCTTCCCATCCTCATCATACTACTACTTTGCTGAGAATCGACTCAATTTCAGATGGAACATGCTACTGCATACGGTATTATACATGTGGAAATAACTATATAATATAACCCTCTTCCTACAAATAGGAAAGATCGGGCAGCACGCTTTCCCTAAAACTTGTTTCTTTCTCGGAAGAATTCTAAGAGATACGATCCATGAAAAAGCTTCCAAGAGTTCAGTTAAACTCATCTGAGTGAGTTATGGGCATTAATTTTTTAGACGGTCGGACTCCAACACTTCAGCTCTCATATAGTGGATGGACATCAACTAGGAAGCGGTATAGAGCTACACAAGTCAGCAGACCAAAGACCATCCTCATCCCCACCCTTATGCCTTTCTCTGATGATGTATTACTGGACTGGGCCAGAAGTAGTCATGTGCTTTGCCTACTCTGTCCATCTGACTTAACCTCCTTTATGACTTATATTATAGATGAACCAAAAGCAATTTCATGAAAATTACTGGCTTCATGATGGCTCTCGAGTATCTCTCTCCCACACTTCTGTGTACAACACATGCCAATAATTGGCAAATAGGTCTTCCTCCACTTGCCACTAATGGTCTGCCCAAGCAATTTATATCTCACCCTCTTCTCATCCTATTTATGAGTCGTAATGAAAAAATTTTGAGACTAATTTCCTTCAATTCCACTTTTTCTGATTGCAATGCAATACTGTTCAGTGTCATACAACGGTATCCATCTAGTGAAATATCATGATTCATGTTAGTAGACATGCAAATCGTTTTCCAGCATCAGCTCGAGATTTCGTGGAAGAATAAATATGAGATCTGATTGGGAAAATAATTGGCCTGGATAAAAATAACGGGCTCCTGTGAGGGATGAAAGCCGGATTGGAAGAATAATAATAAAAATGGAGGAAAGGGCAGAATGTTTAAGTGAGCGGTGGCTATTTTATTTGAGGAAAGGGGGTGTGTGGATGTCTGTATGTGAAACATGATACTTTTTTATGAAAAAGGGCTAAAAATTGCATTAGCGACTGAAATCAAAGGAAGGGAAGGTCAAAAAATTATGATTGGAAGTTTTCTTCCAACAGTTCCATACAATTTTGGAGTGTTACTTACTCACGTACGGGGTTTTTGGACTCCATTTTGATCGAGTTGGACTCGAGAGAGCCGTAAATAAGAACACAATACTGCCTTTATGATATGAATTCAAATCAAGAAAATTTGGCTTCGTAATAGAAATTACCCTTCCCATCCACCTCCTCGAGTACTACCCGTGGCTGACTCGACAGACTTTTTTCCATCTCAAGCTTTCCTGCTTTTACTGACTAGAAGACCACCACCATCACTAACTTGGTGGTAGCTGATGAGAAATATTTCTCTTGTACAGAATAGCCTAAGTAGTATCTATATATTTTTTCTCTATACATATACCTCCTCCCCTTTAAAATACGTACAGACTTGAGATCATTTATTGCCTATGGTTGGATGAGGCTAAACTAAAAAAAACGAAACGAAGTGTTGGCCGCCTTATTAGGAGGATGTGGACTTGTACTAGAAAGTCTGGAACATTGAACAGGGAATAGAAAGGGTCTTTATACTTATATCTGTAGTAACACTAAGTATTGACGATATAAACTCTCTCGGCCCTTTTCCTTCAGCTCCTTTCTCTGCTAGTAGAGATGATGAGAAGGCACGAAGCATACGAAAACAGAGCGAGAAAGAAACGTGGAAAAAATTACAAAAAAGAGAACCTGGGTAATCTTGGGTTTTCAGAATTCATGTCATTGACAGTAAGACTATAAAATGTGAACGCGAGTCTATCTGGAAATAGCCCTTTCTTCCTCTTATGCACAATATACTATCATCCTTGAAGTAATCACATACCCTATAGACCATGTCAGTACCGTACACCACCACCTCCATTCAAGCTATACATCTATTTTCTCCATGACGACCAATCTTATCCCTTTCTCATCATCTCTGTCCCTAGAGTGTGGACAAGTCTTTAGCTGTGTGAAAATAAAATAAAAAACTGCTTTCTTATGAGGGAGGCAATTTGGATACTTTTACAGTACTAATTATATTTCCTTAAAGTTAATATTTCTACAGCCCATCAAATAATGTGTCTTAATTTCAATATTCCAATTAGGAATTTTAATACGATCATCTAGTAGGTAGTAAGGTATTTAAAAATCACTCTGATCTCGATTGTCACTCATTGTCTTAAAATTACAAGTAGGCCAGTTGAGTAATAAATTAAAGTATAATTTATGAGCGAGAATTCCCTCCTTTGTAGCCACTCACACACACTAGGAATTTAACAAGTGATCTGGCACACTTCAAAAGTTATCAACAGGCAGAGTGGAAATGAATAAAGCTCAATGTCTGTGTGGCAAATACACAATTGAACATGTGTTGGAGTTACAATTTACTAATTTACATACAATTCAATTACATGTGTTTAACTTAATGTTGAATTATTTCTCAGAGTTTTTACCTGGGAGGATAAATGCAAAAGAGTTAGTTAAAACTAATTTATTTATGTATGGGGGTGAATATCTGCTTGTTATTAATTTTTATGAAAAGTTGATTGTTAGAGAAGTGTCAGATTCCTTGTCGACACAACAGAGGCTGTAAAATGTAGAAGTGGCATTAATCGAAACGACGTGGAACATGACAAGCTGAGTTGACGTGAGACTCCATGAGATGACTGACATTATTATTGAGTACAACCACCCTTCATTTCATGCCTACAACCAATCCATCCTCCTAGTCTGTTTCCATTCTCCAGGATTTGATAATAATAACAAAATACGTCTGTAATAGTAACACAAACCTGTAAAATCACTAAACAAACTCTTGTCTTCTCTACAAAGCGGACTGATGGATCAGCAGCCCTATATGATATCTATAAAGTGTACAAGTATGAAAAGTAATATATTTGAACTCTTTATCTTCTCCGTTTATTGTTTTCATAATTACGAAATAAATGTAACATGCCCATCAAAATCCTTGGAACAAGACTGCCATTTTAAATATTGGGAAAACATTTGGGATAACCTCTTATTCGTTCTATAGTACTTAGCCTTTTGTACTAATCTTAATGGGCAATGTGCATTAAGCACGATTTACAATGCCACATGCACATGTCTAGAAAGCAGGATTTGCTCACAAAAGAGTTTTAAAAGATGCCTAATGAAACAAAAATTGTTGTTAACTAGTAACTGCGTATAAAAACAACGCTGCTCCCACTTACTACCACTACTGATGATAGATAAATGTTAGATATTGTCTGCAGTGGATAAACGCTAGTTACGTATGTATACCTGAATCTATTCAATCAATAAGGGCGTTGGCCTGTTTTCTTTTCTTCTCAAGTTATTCCTGCCAATTTCTTCGAAGATTCTCGTAAAACATAATAGGTATAAGGAGGGAGTTTGTATGTAATCCAGATCATCCTCCGTAATATGATACATTACATTAAATCATAATCACAAGAGTAACATCTCATTTTGCTAAGAGGGGATTATTAAAACACAGCTAGGTCGCAGTATCATTCATCTCTACTCTACGAGCTGTACGACTGAGTAGTTGAGGACCAGTCTGAAAGTTGAAAGGTAATCAGCATTAGCAGAGCATCCTTAATCGATATTATATTACACGATTGCCTCTTAACATCATAAACCGTTAGCTATAAAACGACAGAAGGCCATGTACAATCTAAGAAGAATGCATATATCCTTATTCCTCATTCATGATGACTCTAAATTATTCCAACATTTAGGGCAAATCTGTCCCTTTATGAATTGCAAAATTTAAACAAATCGCTCATTTAGAGAATAAGTAGGGGAGTGAACTGAAAAATAGCAAGAATTGCTCACAAGACAAGTGCTTTTAGGAATAAAGCTAGTGCTACATTTTAGTTTGCCATAATGGGGAACGTCAGGATTGAGACTGCGTTTGAAGATGAGAGGAAAAGAAGAAGATGAGATTGTAGTCAGAGCTACACTTCTTCACAATAAAATTTTATAGTTAACAACGCGCAAAAAAGATGCGATGAGTTGTTCCTTTGGCTGAGGCGAGAGAAAAAAGTTTTGATTAATTAGACATTCTCATACATAGTTAATGGTTCCATCCAACTACGAAGACTGCGTTCGTGTTGATTAGAGAACTTGCTCATGTCTAATTCCTTTTAAACAATCCAGCTATCAACTTCGCCTTGAAAGGGTTTAGACGACTACTGTGAAACTATGGGGCTGGGGCTACAGCCAACTTTTTTTTTCGAACTACTGTTCTGTTGTGATGTAGAAATTCTCAAGTAGGTATACACACTCATACTGACACCAAGATGGTATTTAACCCCTTGTCTTACAAACTTCCGAAAGGATTTTGACCTTTAATTATTCTTCTTAAGCAGCATGACTACGCCTCCTGAACTTTTTCAAGTTATTAATTATATAGAGGTGCTTTCCTCGCGCAATAATCCATGGAATAAATCCTGTCTCTTTGATATTTAAGCTCTGGGAACAAGGAACAATGAAAACAAAACATGAGCCACACGTATATATACGTTCCACGTCGGTTTCCTTACAAAAAGTCTCCGACCATCCAAGCTCATCAGGGTGTGTGAGAGTGAACTTTAATTTCTGGAAATGGAGATTTTTTGGTTAATTAGCTTCCCTAGTCTTTTTTTCTCTAAGCTAAATCCAAAAGTTTCCCCCTTCTCAGTTAATATGGAAGTAGATGACAGGGTTAGAAACTTGAGTTTGTTTTGAGTTGAAACTTCTTCAATCTGAGACACAATATTCATTAACAAGTTTTAACGAGATTAAACATTTGGTTTGAAAAATAAGTTAATTTAGACCATCTGGGTGTGCTTTACAGTCTTGTTAATACAGAATTTGCTGAATTAACTACTGTGCCCTATGTGTGACTTTTTAAAGCAGTAAGAAGCCGCAGTGTAGAGAGGGTGAATGAATTTTTTTTGTGAAGAAGCAGTAAACTTTTTTCATCTTCTTTGCCCCTCTCTCGTATCTCGTAGAATATAAGATTCAGAATGGCGATGATGAGGAAGATAATTGGAAAGGCGGTCTTAATTACAAACCAATGTCACTTTTTATACTTTTCGTACTAATACAGTTATCACGAACGATCCGTGTTGGAAATGGAATACAGCAACGGCAACCCGTACGCCTAACTCTCCATTAATGAATACAAAAAAACACTAATTTATGCATTTCCTTTTACATCTCTTTTTCTTGAGGACTGATTAATACTTACTGCGGGGACTTTGGTTAACTAGAGATATGATGCAAATACAGCTTAAGAAATTCATAGTCATGAAACCTTCATCATCCTCTTCCCCAATTAATCAATGTGAAAATGGTGCAAAGACAAAGCTGAGGTTCTTATCCATTTCTCGTATATAGTCGTGATGGATTTTTTTATGGAAAGAAGAGCAAAGTAATTAATCTGGATAGATCTGACAAATTTATTACTCATTCTTGCCAGAATTCTGTTAAGGGAAGCCCTAACTATATCTATTAAGCCCCGATATTTTTAATCCTTAGTTTTTAAAAGATTTGAGATAGGACAGTCGTCTTCTCTAAATTCTAGGTGCAGGGGGTTTTCATGATCCCAAAAAATTATATCTAAGCTCTTCGTCATTTTCTCCCACCCCATACTTTTCCTACACTGCGTGTGCATGAGTAAAGGGAATGAATGACTTTGTGTACGTAAAGAGGGACTTAGGCCATTAATTTAGAGATAAAATAAAGTAATAAAGGCTAAGCTAGTAGTTGCTAAGGTTCGTCTACATTTTTTTTCTCACGTCTGCCTATTCAGTTCGGTCGGAGACCTTCTCATTTATCATTGTGAATCAAAATGACTAAACAAGCTACCACAGTTTGCATTCATATTTCACGAGCTAGTACGGGAAAAAAAATCCTAAAACGTACATAGATGTAAAAAAAAGTACAAGAAAAATGAATGAATATTCCACTAATAAGTACATAGGAATAGGGACGTAAATTAAATCTGAATATGCACAATTTTAAGCCAAATACAAATCTGAAGAGACAGGTTGGTAGTCAGGATGATCAGGAAGATGGGATGAGCTCATGTGGTGCTCAAATTAGTTTGGCACAAAGCCTCATGTCTTATGAACCCGGTTGTCATTTCGTACACTTTGTACCTTTAAAACAATTTTTATACTAAATTCCATCCCAGAGGCATAAAATAAATCCTCGCAATCCATGTATCATATCACACATGAAATGAAACCTTTCTTCCCCGTCCCTTCATTTCCCCTGATATTCCATTCACTTTGAGCTCAAATCCAAAGCCTGAAGATTAATAATCCATTTTTCCCTACATAGTAAATTTACTTTGTGGGATAAAAAATACAGTCTCACAGTCTAGTGCACCCCTAGAAATGCATGCGGAATATATCTTTATATATATATACACGGGTATATCGATGGTACCAAGTGTACTTGGAATATTCCCTATTATGACAGTGCGTGTTTGCTCCGTGAGTAATAAAAAAACAGGATACGCTATCAAACCAAACGAAAAAAATAAATGATGGAGTATCCCGAGGATTAGTATTGAATTGAACATGGAGACAATAAAAATGACTATTTTCATTTTCGAGACATGGATGCGTCATTTTGATTGCCATCCTATAGAATCTATACACATTCTGGTGGAATATAAATCAGAAAATATTTAAACTGCCTTTGATAATTGCTTCGTTGGACATTGGTGACTGCTGATGGTGTAGTTTCATGTTTCATTAATTCAACTACATAAAGTTCAACTTTGCCCATGGTTCACAAGTTACGCAAACTGTCTGGTTTAAAACGTAAAAGATATCAAGTTTAGTGTATTAATTACCGCAATGAATTCTCAATTGTCACACAATCAAGTTGATCTATTTGTGAAGCAAGATTTTCAAAACACCAAAGACGCAGGCTATATCATCATAAGATGACACTCATGGACTACAGACAATATCCACTGACTGAAACTCCTTGCATAGCAATTTTACTGTTTTGAAATCCTTTCCTCTAGTATCTTGACTATTTCGAAACACTGAATAAATTACTTTTAAGAATTTATCAAATACACATTTACATTTTTACTCCACCAAGTCAACTCCTAAAGTTGAAGTAATCCGTTTATCGGAATTCAAAGTTTAAAATGTTTATTACGCCGGCCTTGAAATTCTTGGAATTAATCCTCATTTTGATATAAGGTGGAAATGACACGCAGGGAAATTGTAACATCGGTATCAGAACAGTACAATTTCCCCCATGCAAAAGTAGCGTCCATTTCCGACAAATTCTGCGTGATTCGAGCCCCAAACAATACGACACATCCATTTTTAATACGAATGTGTTGTGATGTATTAAAAGGACTTAATCAGCAAGGATAAAACAAGTTAAAATGGTATGGCTCTGGCATCTGTAGAAGCATAAATCCCAGCGTGAAGAACTTTGAATAAAAAAAAGCATGGCTAATGAAGAACCTAGAATTCTGGTAATAAGTTCCCCCTCAAGTTCCGAAAGCTGATTCACCTGTACAAGTAAGAGTACTTGAGCTTCTCCTGAAATCGACGAGAGCGATAAATACTTCATACTCATTTAGGCAAGATTTAAATCGGAGACGATTAATATTCAAGAATTTAACACTCAAAACTTGTTTTCTTCCCTTCATTAGCATAATTTGCTCAGGGCGTCTCGACTCCAGCCCTCGACAAGAGTCAACTCCACACACTTAGGAATGGGATAGGGATGTTGGTTCAAGATCTCAGCTTTAATTTTTTGAATAATACAAACGAGTCTTCTTCAACTAATGTACGATATAGCTATTTAATTTGTGTCTTGCTGGTCATTAAGAATCAATTTTCCTATCATTCTACAATTCTAACTTGCCTACTTACAATGTATTGAAACAGGTTAGCTGTAAGTCATCCTCTCCATATTTTCTTTACCAAAACCTCCAGACGGACAGACAAATAGAATCTTTTTTTTTTAAATCTTTTGAACCTCCGTTCTCTCCGTACTGAAGGGACATTTTATTTTCAGAAAATAAAACAAACCTTAAACACATTGATGAGCCACACCTGAGCTAAATAATTGGTTAATTTACTCTGCCATTATAATCCTTTGATTTTTAACCCATACTGTTTTTTAGGATGCAAGAAAAGTCCTTTGAAAGTATAATCTAAACCTTTTCCCTTTCAAGTATAGGTTCTCCATGATCCAGTAATTAAATTGCGAGAAGTTTACTCATTTTTCTTACTTTAAATCGAATACAAATTTTCACAGCATTGTTTTCTCACGTTCCTAATACGACTTAAACTAAGGGTTAGTAGATAGAAAAGCGGGAAGAAACATACTAGATCCTTGCACTAATATTGTAAGCCTTTGGGCAGTTAATGAAAGAAATTAAAGGATAAATCCACCCTTGTTGTTCGAACAAAAACTTACCCTTATTCATCTTTTCTCATGGTCCTCGATTATTACTGATAAATGATTGACAAAGGATGAAGGGTGCGTTTTTCTCTTAAATATTCTTTAGTGCGAGATTATAGATTCCTCGTCCTGTACCCCTTGGTGGTGTCTTGAGCATTGAGTTTTACCATCCTGCATAGCTTGGCCCTACCGATCAACCCCATACCACTCCATTGAGTGATCAATCGAAATGGACGGATCTTTGCATGGCATTACATAGAGCATGGATTCCTACGTGAGAGCAGTTGAAGCTGATCTAATTTCCGTGTGTATATACAATGCTGGAGATCAAACGGATATTTAGGACAAGGACATGAGTAGCTACAGTCTCTTCTAAATTGAATAGGCTGGAGGCTAAATCAATAGGACCAACCCTAGTAGAACAAAATGCCCAGGTGTGACAAGAAAGACGTCATTTCCGAACATCCGCAGATGCTAATACTTGAGAGAGGAGATTTCCAATGTCTTTATTATCCTCTCGATCAAGGGTATTGTGGTAGTGTATATTTTAAGATGCTCCTCTTCGACTCATACAATATAAAACTGCAATCAGAGTGAATAGGATCGGTTCATTTGTATTATAATATTGGCCGTGTGAGTGTGCATGTGATATTTTGAGATGAATTAGGGAGAGATTGGTGATTGGCTTTAGGAGAAACAATATTGAGTCAAGCTGGGGATATATTTTCGATTGAATGGCTCAGAAAAGGGGAGGGTGACGTGATGAGGAAAGAAATTACAATTGCTAATGTTTCTACCTACGTGTAATATAAAATAATATAACCGATCATGGAATATAGATTGAGCAATGAAAGAAATGACGTGAACGTGAGCTGAGGAATGTAATGCTGAATGTGGTTCAATTCAATGGATACCTATACGAATTGGATGCATAACATTAGGGCAAATTATGCCAGCCAGCTACCACCTCCCTGGCAATATGTATTATTATTTGTGGGCTGGTTGAACACGTTCATTCAACTGCTTCAGTAACTTTTCTTTCTTCTTCCCTTTCCATTATTTTTCCAGGATGCAAAAAGTCTTTCTTTTATACTAGCGTTATGATAAACCAACCGTTATGTCATGCCTCTCTTCAATAGGGACCTTATTGATTTATAAAACACACAGGAGGATTCCTGCCTTCCGAGTTAGGAGTAACAGGAGGAGATTGAGAGGGATAGAAAGAATCCTGTTATTGAAGACAACGCTCGTCGTAGTTTGCATTTGATTGGAAAAATCAAACCTCTATCAGCACAATGCTACTCAGCAATCGGTTCCAGATGTTCCCGTATGATGATCACAGTTGCCCAAAATGTGACTCAAGTTGAATCAAAGAAGCCGAGATAGGAATATATTAAATTGAAAGGGTCGGAAATCAAGCTATTCACGTGTATGTAAATGTAACCTAAGATGATGACGATCTACCATCAGATATGTCTACAATGAATCTATGGGTAGTAGCATATTGTACTCAGGTGCGTTGATACAAAGTGTATGGGAGAAACGTATTGGTTGATCATTCGACTAATTAAATCACTATGATACACGGAGCAGCTTAAAAAATGAGGAAAAAAATAAACAAAAAAACAACAGAAACGAAGTAATATAATATTCATACGTTCCATACAACTGGATATGTATTTCGCTTCAAAATAATAAAAAGCAAGTATAAAGTTCAAATGATGAACAACTTAAGTTAAACGTTAAGTAAGACGGATAAGAATCACAACACAATAAATTTATAAATAATAAATACAACAAAACAAAATCCGTGCATTATTCTGCACTAGGAAACTTGAACCTTGATTTGTAATTAGCGATAATAATAACTAAATAACAAATGTCAATCGGAGACCAACAACTAAACATAACGTAACGTTTCATTAATAATTTAAATGCTAATGAACTTATAAAAATTACAGCTACACATTTTATACGCGCTCCATCTTTGAAATTACATGATTCAAATGTCAACAGGTAATAAGAAAATGATTATTCAAGAAAAAATGATTTGCATCCATCTCAATGTACCACTGGAAACTCTTTAGTCTCAAACAACATGGTTTGTCTTCACATTCTCGTCAATTAAATAGGTTGAATCAAATGGTTCACAAAATACTGATCTGGCATTTATGGTTCATGCTATGGCTAATATTATTAGGCTTGTGTTTAATATCCCGGTCCAGTGCAACTATTATGGCCACTTAGTGCTCGGTGAAAGTATGAACAAGTCCATTTCACTTACCAGAAGAGGTGAACAAGGTAGGACGTATTAGATTGGTGGTGGTGCCCAGTCCATAAAGTTGGAGCAGGTTGATCTCCTCCGCAGATAAGCCGTTATTGTTGGTGCTTCCGCCGATATTTGTAGTATTCGTGGCACTGAATGAGTCTTTGTCCGTAACCGAAGTCGGGGAGGGGAAATGGTCAGGAGTCCCGACACCGCTGACCATTTGCAATAGTTGGAGTTGTTGCAAAAACATGGCCTGATCACCTGTCATACCAGAAGTTAGTGGAATGTTTTCGGAAATCGGTGCTGGAGAACTCAAGTCAGAAGAGGATGGAAGTTTGACTTGGGGTGGTGTACGTCGACAAGTCCCTGGCTTTGCACTCTCGATATGCACTTTGATCATGTCAATGTGCTTTTTAGTGAATATATGATCTTGAATTGAGTACTTGTGGGAGTACTTGAATTCACATAATTTGCATTCCTCCGGTAGTTTAGGAACCTCGGGCTCCTGACCTGATGCCATTTGCATTTTGCTTTTTGCTTTCGATTTTGCACGTGCATTTTGAAAAAAAACTTGTATAACTCTTTTGGTTAAACCAATTTCACGTCCTAACATTTCACACTCTGCCATTGTAGGAGTTTTATAGTCAGCAAAGAGACTCTTCATCACTTTCACCTACAAAAGAAAGTCAAAAGTCAATAATAATATTACCCCAATTTTTAGTCCCTACAAATCCTGTTGTGATAGAAAGATAAAAAGCAAATGCGAGCTTAGTGCACAACACACATTCGCATGAAAACGTGCAACGGGAGGCATTGATACTCAAAGATCATGTACATATTATAGTAGCACTCAAAGCAGTTACATTTACATACGCACTTTATTGGCATTCCAAATGCTGAATAGAAAAATGAAAACCTCATTTTAAAACTTTTGTAATACTAGCAAGCGGGAAGAATATGGGATGGGAATGATGGGATTGTAATTAAAGCGGTTTCTTGGCAGTCAGTCAATTAAATGCATAAGCCAACTTCTAAGATACTTTTACGTTGAGGACTGTAAGGTACTCGAGGTATCTAACAGAGTTGTTGGGAATGTACTCTGCTTCTATGGGATAGCATAGAGTCATAAAAAATACAACGTGGACTCAACACAAAAGGATGCATTGTATAAAAAAAACTTGATAAAAGTAAAACTGAAATCTTTCCAGCAAGAAGAAGGACTGTGACATCAGCTGACCTGAAAGACTGCCAGCTGAGTTCTAAAACGCTTATTTCCATTGTTGACTGGTCCGGATGGTCTTTGACTAGCAGTGCTAGAAGCGAGTGAGTTGGGGTTGCTATCTTGTTCGTGAGATGCGTCTAATTGTAACTCATCCCCATCTGTCATTATCATTCGATAAGATGCTTCATATGTCATGAATAAAGTTTCCCATCACCTCAAGCTTACTATACCTGTGCACAGCATTACTTTGTCAATAAACTACAAGCGAGGAGGTCAAGGAAGAGTCCGGTTAAGTGAGCTTAAAGAAATGTTATCATTTGGGGTTCTGGGGGTATTTAGGATAATTTATCAACTTGTTTTTATGAAAAATATACATAGAACATCAATAATTTCAAACTCCAATCACTGAGGAAGCTAAAAGCGTACCAGTTTGTTAGCTTCATTCATAACGAAAACACTCAAGTAGTGCAGTGCACAGGTAAGTAAAAAGGGGTAATAGCAGAAAGAAAATACATTTAAGAAAACAGACTCAGAGACTTATTGGTTTCCATACCTGATAAATAATCTTGGGAGTCGAGGAAGCTTGTATCCATTGCCTCAGGTTTAGCAAGTGCTCGGCTGAGGTCAACTGGCTTGGAAAGGTCAAGAGGTAACTCTCCAGTGGGATTTTCTGGTGCACCCGGGGATGGTAACTCCGTTTTGACAAATCTCATCTCCGTTGGAGTTTGAGAACCAGAGCGGCCGTTTTGATTAGCCGCTTGAACCTCCTGAGCATAGCGCTTTAGACTTTCTTCATAAAGTTTCTTGAGTGAACTTTCCAGTTCAGCATGTGTGGACAGAGAATGTAAAAATGGGGCCATAATGTTTGAGGGAGGAGAAGAAGGAGCAGCACCAAGTGAATTTGTCGAATTTGCACCGAAACTAATAGGAACTTTCGTATTATCACCCAGGGGCGATGAGGCGGAATCGATCTCCTCATCAGGAAGAGCATCGATGTTGATATCTCCTTTGGTATACTGGTCAGTATGCTTCGCTGTCAAATGTGTTTCTAGTGCTGACTTCACTTTAAACAACGCGGGACAGAAGGGGCAGCGCTTATTAATTACTTGTGAATGCGCTCTAAACAAACCCTGTTGAATAAAAAAAATGTTTCAAATTTATGTACTTTAAGGTGTGGCAAAGCAGTATTTTTGTCATTCTCTATAGCTAGGATAGTTTGGGGGCATTTAAGCAGAGAAAATTCTATTTTTATCATTCTATTTGTCAGGTCAATTTGGGGAGGGGGCATTTTATCAGATACAAAAATGCATTAAACTCCTTTTTGAGGCTTCCTCCTGGGAAGGTTGGTGTTACGTTTCAAGCGGCCTTATTCATTCATGTACCAGATAAAGTTTTTTAATCGTTCTATTTCGTTTAGTTTAAAAAGGGGGAGGAGGAGTTTTATCAGAGAAAGTTTTTTATTTCGGCAAGTCGATTCCATTGTTTCGACTTTTCAGCTTACTTCTGTCTATTTTTGGAAAATTTAAGCTATAAAATTTTTCTTTTAAGGTCAAAGAGCTCACAAAAGGGGGGGTCGTTGTGGAAAGAAAGTTTTATTAATACCAATTGGTTATTTCTATATGCCGGGTAACCCAATTTTCAGCTCATTGCTGTCTATTTTTGGGATTTTAAGCTATAAAATTATTTAAAAATTGCGTGCAAAGGTCAATAAGGTCAAAAAGGTCACCTTGCGAGCCCTAGCTCTTGTGTTTTGAAACCACACCTGCACTACCCGCTTCTTCAGCCCGACATCTCGAGCAATGGTCTCCAGCATCTTCCGGCTTGGATTACTTTCGATTTGATACTTTTGGTATAAATAATCCAACTGCTCAGGTAATATTGTTGTTCGAAGTCTTTTGTCTCTTGATTGCTCATTATTATCGTCATCTGTTTGTTCATCTGCAGACCATTTCCGTTTAGCTGTGGCATCTCCAGCCACACTACTCGCAGCACTGTTTGACTCTGTAAAAAGATCTCTTGACAATTGAGACAACTCTTTCATATCTCTTTCTCGATCTCTTTGTATCTGCTGCTGCTGCTGAGATTGCCCTTGTTGATTTTGCATTTGTTGTTGCTGAGGACTAGGGCTGGCATGTTGCTGTAAAATGCCGAATGGGCTTTCAGGGGAGAAAGATGGGAACAAGTTGGGATTCATGATATGGACAAGTTGATGCTCTCTCCACAAGTCGAACCTGGAGAATACCAAGTTACATTTGTCACATTGGAATGAATCCGTTTGATTCTCAACTTTTTTCACGTCAGCATTAAACATGGAGGTGTTGTTATTTCCTTGAGTCTGATTTGCATTTGTGCTTTCTCGGGATGCAGATTGTACATTGCAATTAGCTGCTGGGCTTGGACCACAACTTGAAGTCATACTGTTGTTGTCAGTTATATTGCTGGAATTTGAATCTTCAGATGACATGGCAGCTGCAACTTGGGCTGCTGCTGCCTGGGCTTGTGCAGATCTTTTAGCGTCTTCTTCTTTGAAACAATGGGTTTTCTGATGACGAATTAGCTCATAATATCGTTGAAATACCAAGAGACACTTCTTACATTGATAGTTCAGACCTGGGGTACGTTGAAACCTTCCAGCACTTTCGTCCCCGGAGGAGTCTACTGGAGGCTGGTTTTCGTAAACCTTTCTTGCCTATAAAAATTTCAATTTTTTAATAAATATATTTAATCTCAACTTTTTCATTCACCATTATTATAAAAAATGGGGGCGTCAAAAGGGGTCTGGTTTTGAAAAAATTGTAATTTAAGGGGCTGGGTTTTCATATGAGGCGTGGTTCCAAATGGGGCGTGATTGCCTATTAAAACCCATACAAGTTTCTTATAAAAGAGTCTTTTTGACCTTATTTATAGGTCATATTAATGTTCCTTTAGTTAAAAAGCGTATTTTTTCAAAAAAGGGGCGTATTTTTCAAAAAGGGGCGTATTTTAATTAAATAGGGGCGTACCTTCTGTCGAGCGTTCTGGAACCTTTTGAATAAAAAATAAAAAGGTTTTAATTTTATGTACTTTAAGGTGGTGTTTAAGCAAAGCAACTATTTTTTATCATTTTCTATAGCTAGGACAGTTTAGGCGCATTTAAACAGAGAAATTTTAATTTTTATCATTTTACCAGACTACTATAACCCGCGGGCTGAGTCCCAAAAGTTTTGAAAGGTATTCCAAGTCATCATCCTTCGGATAGGCGTTGTTCTCGAAAAATTCCTGTAGGACTTTGATTTGATAGTCAGTGAATCTAGTTCGATTAGCTCTTTTTCCTGACGAAGAAGACGGATGATTGGCACTGTTTGGAAGGGGAGGAGTTGTCATCGGAGTGTCCGATCTCCCACTGCCCGGACTATTAAGACTTACAGGAGATGCTAGCGATAAAAGGCTTGTATTAGGAACTTGACTCGGCGTTGCAAAGCTACTCATCATGGGAGGAGGGAGCATATTTTGGGAATTTCTTGATGAATTTGAATCCTCTTGTGGATTCAGTTGGGAGGTAATGAGGGAGGTCAAGGTAAGGCTGCTGGGCGAGGAACTAGTACTTGTTTCAGGAACTGATGATGCAAGGGTGTTCATTTGCGCGACTGCTTTTGAAGCTGAGTGTCCACTGAATGGTGAGCCACTTCTCCCATGATGATGATGATGATGTCCACCTTTAGAACGGGATTGTTTTATTGGTTTTTCATCTTCATATTTTGACTCTGTTTCGGATAGTTCTGATTGACTGTCATGATTTAAGAACTTCATATCCATGGGTTCATGCATTCCAAGCTGGGACTGATGGATGGAATTATTTTGTGATTTTTTATGATGGGTATCTTTCTTATTATTGGTTGGTAAGTCCACATACTGTTTTTGCTCTTCTAGGGGCATTGGCACAACTTTAGTTTCCCCTGTTTTTTCGTATTCCTCCAAGTTTAAGGTTGTTGAAGGAGGATTACTGAAATTGTATGGTGAGTCTTTGTTCCGCTGGCGTTCCTTAAACCTAAAAGAGTACAAAACTTTATACAAAAAAATACGGGAGATTTGTTTTATAATTAGCGTTTCTTGGGTCATCTTGTTAATCATATTAATTGGAAGAAAACTTTTGGATGCTTTGAAAAGTTAAATAAAATTCACATCTATACTTTAAGGTCAGGGGGTGAAATTGTTTGGGGGCAGGGCAACTATTTTGACAACAAATGGTCAGAAGGTGAAGGTTAAAATGTCAAAAGACTTACAGGGTATTTCGATGCCAATGTTTTATGACTTTTGAGGGCAGTCCACTTTGCTGGGCCATTTGCTGAATTTGATCTTCAGATGGAGAGTTTGTGATATCAAAATGGGCCCTTAAGATTTTTAATTGATCATCCGTAATCCGAGTTCTGGCTCTTTTTTGTTGAGAAGCATTGGCTTGTTGTTGCTGGATAAGTTGCTGTTGCTGTTTGGACATGGTGTTATTGTCCATTCTCTGTTGGAACATGGGACTCTGGTTTTGGTTCATCGAATTCATATTCATGGGGTCATACTGCGGCGGCATCATCATTGGAACCAAGGGTGGTTGCAAATTCATGGCAGCTAGAGCATTCATGTTCAAGCCTAATGGTAATGCCATTCCTAAACTTGCCATCATCATGGGATTCAACATGGGATTGAAATGCTGCAATTGAGACGCTGCCATCGCGTTAAGCGCCGCCTGAACATCATTCATATGCTGTGCAAGTGACATTTGGATGTTGGATGAATGTCCAGCTGCTGATGAAGAATTATTTCCACTTACTGAGTCAGCACTGGAAGCCGGTGTCGTTGAAGCTGTGGGTGTACTTGGGGCTGTAGGATTAGCTGTGGGCTGGTCCGTAGGAATTATGGGAGTTTTAGCAACAGGCTCCTTTGGATCCTCCAACTCAGCTTTCTCCACAGCCGCCTCCGTCGCTTCCACCTTATTCATATACTCGCCTCTGAAAGCTTCAGCAAAATTTTCAAGGATCTCCATTGAGATAACATTCTTGTGAATTTCCTCACAATGAGCTTTCAAAATCCACACACTGGAAAATACTTTCTTACAGTATGGACAGGTTGACTTGGCCAGTTCCGGGAACTCCTTGCTGATCTGTTCGTCCAGTTGGAGTTCCTCTTCAACATCATCACGCCTCAGTCGCTTTTGATGGTACTCGTTAAACTGCATCACTACTTCAAATCCATAGCTTTCCAACATATGCTTGAACATATGAGATGACTTCTTATTCGGCATACTGAATCTCTGAAATGGCTCCTCAACTGCCACTGGAATTGGAGATGAAGATGGAGATGGGGACTCAACATTTCCATTATTATTCGTACTTGGGGTGGAATGAGATTCATTCAGAAATACTGAAGTATTGGGCGTGGATGTCGAATTTGGCGACGGAAGTGGAGGAAATAGAGACAATGAGTTTTGGAACATGCAGTAGAGATGTTGGTGCTGCAAGAGTTGATCTTGAGTACCACATGCAAAATTGCAACGGGGACATGACAATGTTTGTGGGGATGATGTTATTGGGGACACGGAGGTATTTGGTGGGCTGGTATTTGATGTTTGACTCTGAGAACTAATTGGACTCGATGATCTTAATGGAGTGGAAAACGAGATAGGAACATCCCCTTTTGGACTTAACATTTCTTGCATCACTTTCTTATGCTGCTCTTGAAGCTTCTGAGGCTCAGGTTGCTCAATTAAAGGTTTTGTGAGATCAATTTGTCCAGTCATTGCCAGCTCCTGGAGTTTAGAAGCTCTTGTTTGATGCAATACTGAGCGCATATGAATATCAAGTGTTGAACCTACAAACGAAATTTTAAATTAGCGTTTCTCTAGGTTTTCTATGCTGCTTTGCATATCATAATATTAATATTTTGATGTATATGACCCTACAAGTAATAGTTGGTGTTTAAATCCCTAAATGTTCCCTTCATGCTTACAATATTCGTATGTAGGTAATTAAATTTCATTACCTTGGCTGTATGCAACTTTACAGATATTGCATTTGTATGGTTTTTTATCATCATCATCAGACATAATAGATGGACTCGAGCTGACCGTCATGGTTGTGGGAGGAGTTGGGCTGGATCTGGACTTTGCGGAAGAAGTTACCAGACTTGTGGCTGATGCTGGTAAACTCGCAGTCAATGATACAGGGATCTGACCTAGTAATTGCTGTTGCTCCTGCATTGCTCTTTTTAGTTTATGCAAATGACTCACTGAATTGTAATGAACTAAAAGAATATTCTTTTGAGTGAATGATTCCTTGCAAACTTCACACTTGTAAGGTCTATTAGGATCCAAATATTTTTCCATGGGGTAACTCAACTTTTCCCCTTTACGATGGAGCAGGGTCTTGTTGTGACTATAAATAATAGAGACAGAATGCAATAAGAATTTAGATAAAGAATATAGATAAAGTACATAGTCGTGATCAGAAAATAGGCAGAAATTTTTCGGATTTATAGGAAATCTCATGAAAACGAAAATAATTGGTGAAATTCTTACCTAGTGAGGTAGCTTTGTCGGGTGAAAGCAACTTTACACCTGTGACATTTATACTTGCGATTAGGGTCATTGTAACTGTCTTCAGCCATGGCTTGAGTATTCAAATAATCTTCAAAAAGTTGTTGCTCCTTGGTACCTAATGAATCATTACTATCATTATCCCCACAACTTTCATTCAATCCACCGTCATCTTTGTCACAATTCATGGAATCGTCTCGATTGTCCTCTTCCATCATCTCCTCCTCCCGTGTGCTTTCTTTTTTCAACAACTCTGTTGTCACTGGGTCAAGAATTTGTCCACTTAGTCCAGCAAGAAGTAGCGGATTATTTGCGAGACTTTGTTTGAACTGAAGAAGCTCATCCTCTGACAACTCGGTATGAGATGTTTCAACATGTTTCTGAAGTGCAGCAAGGGATCGAAAACTTCTACCACAAAGACAGCATTTTGAAGCATCTCGAATCGCATGGTATTGAGAATGCAGCTGCAGTTTTTCCATTGTTTTGAAAGCCAAACTGCATTCATTACATCTGTATTTGTAGACATGCTTTTCTGAGACGGCCATGGCTTGTTTACCTCTTGCATGGATTTCCCGGAAATGCATCTGGAGACTAGGGGCGGTAGGGAAATACTGATTACACCCTTTCTTCCAGCACAAGTATCCGGGTCCTCCTGGAGTTTGCTTGATTTCCAAGTGCCCCAATTCGTTTTGATGGCAACAGAGATCATCTAATGTTCGGAAACATTTTGCACACGTTTGACACCGAAATTCATCACAATCACTAGCATCTTCCATCGCACTTTCACTTTCTGATTTGTCTTTATCATCGTCATTTGAATCACTTCTCATGTCGGAGCTAGAGCTCACATTATTCCCCGAAGAACGGCCTGAGGTATTCAGCCAGTGAGACTGATTCACTAGCATCAACAATCGTTGTAACCCTTCTGCATTTACACTATGCACTTGCATTACGTGAGCTTCCAAAGAGTTTATATCTTTGCACATATCCTGGCAGAGTGGACAAGGCATCCCTTCCGAATTTACGACAGACTTTGACTCAGGTGAACTAGAGGCTCGAGGGGCTGTTGAAGAATTCTCCTTATCCCGCAGTCTTTCCCGTTCTCGTGACGAACTTGACGTTCCCGAAAGTTCTGAATTCGAATGCTGAGTCAAGATATGAGCTTGTAATCTGGTTTCTGAATCGGATGCAAACGTGCAAAAGGGACAGGTGAGATCGTTAATGTCTGATGATTCCTTCTCTAGTGCATTTTTCAACACACTATTAACTCCCATATCTTCTCTCTTCAAATCTTTCATCTCTGAAATATAAATCCAACAGTATTTTAAATACAGAAAAGTATATTCATTATATATTCGACATATTCGGCCTTCAAATTTTTTCAATATTCCATGTATTCTATCAATTAGTAGATTTATAATAAACAAAATATTCCACGTGTTTTCATACCGCAGAGTGTGTGGGGTGTTCCGTTACTATGCATGAGCTATTATCTATTTAGACAATCTTGGTGAGAAACTGGATTTTGGATCCTAGACTGAGATTGCATATATGCAAGTTAATGAAATAAAAATGCTAAACAAACCCTATAATATAAGCATTGTATGCTATATTTGCTTCTAATTATTTATTTTAATTAATACCCAACTTTCCTAAAATATATGACACTATACCAAGGTAGAATTCGACTTATACAGTTGAAATGTTGTATGCAAGTTTTTAAAAGACAATAAAAGGAGACCTGTAAAAAAGAAACACCGCAGGTACGCCTTGGAGCCAAATCAAAGGTACTAATTACCACTGCAATAAAAATGAAGGAAACTAATGCAAGAGGCATCCTAATATCAAGTAAAGGTAAAACAGATACTTTAATTAAAATCGGCATTAATTACTCGAGCTTTTCGGCTACCTTCTGAAACTTGTTTCCCACGAATGACTTATTAAAAGCCAGGTCAGTGTCTCTAGTTTTGTCATTATAAAATACTCCATCATCATCTCTACCTGTTTCATCCATCCCTCGTTTCATTAGCTTTGCAATTGAGGTAGCAGGCAAAAGGAGAGAGAAACGAATTAAGCGGAATAGAACCTTATTCTGTGTTCTGCTTCCCAATCTTCCCCAACTGAAATCTAAAGGGTTTATAATACGAGGGTGGATATCATCAACCCGCAGTAAACTGTATCCGCCAGTCTAAATGCCTAAAGATCAATAGATAGGTTCATTACAAAAATGCTGGACTCGTAAAACTGCACGTCATTTTCTCGCTTAGATTGGCATGAACTCCTGGCGTGCGTGGGACCCAGATAACAGAGGCATTCAGAGGTGAGATTAATTTGTATAGTACTAAAAATGCCATTAATGTCTTTTCCAGGAGTGTCCAATTCTCATTTGTTATCCTAATCTACATTTCCATCCGCTATTACAGCTACAAATAAAATGAACATAGAATAAAAATAATAACCTCCTCATGAGCTAGCCAACTCCTCATTTGAATTGCTAAGCTCAAATAAATTCAAAATGGACTACCCGACAGTGGGGTAAACGAATATCTTATATTAGATACAAAATATACACACAAGAGATTCTAAACTCTCTGCCATGACCTTTGTCAAACTGCCAATCTTGTTGAAAAAAATTGCTGAACTGATGGTTTTTAGACTCTAAATGAAAATTCATAGATTCAGTAAAAAGAATGGAAGCTCCTATCTGTCATTTCATTTAAGTTTGAGATAAGGACCGAGTTCACGAATACGATTTGTTGTTTTTTTGAAACGAGAGGAAACAGCTAGACTCAAGATGAATTCCTGTTTCAGTTTGAAGCTTTAACTTGAGTCTTGAACATGAGGGGAGATACAAGAAGGTGGGTATTACTTGGTGAACTTTTGATGTGAGACGATTTGTGCGACAATACAGGCAGTATATCACTGACATCCAGTTTCACACGGCCATTCGTCTTAGAGAAAACATTTGGCTTGAGAAGCTTTTGAAAAACGAAAGACACTACATGTGGTACTTATGTCACCTACATGACCTAACGACGACGTACACATGAAAGGATTTTGCTGCTCATTCTTTCGGTGTGAAATATTTATGACCCAGACAAAACAAATGACGATATGCCCTGTTTATCAAATATTCTGTGCGCATACTTCTTCCCTCTCCTTGTAAATAAATTAGAACTGCATCTTTACAAATGTATCGAATATTCGTAACTTTTTAACACCTGTGTTTTCTAAATATTTAAAATAAGATATTTCCATAATTCATCATCCGGTAATTTATACAACCCAAACTGCTTCCAGAAATACTGCAACCATATGACAATTCCAGACCTCCAAACCCTTTCCCTGTAGGGCAAGGTTGAGAAGGTGTATAAAAGGAGTAAAAAATAAAGTCCATCCATAAATTTATTTCCCATGCAACATTTTTTTTACATCCTTATCTAAATTCGCAGAGTGTAGGGTTTTAGGCTACTTTAGTGGGTTATTAAATTGATGTTGGATGTAGTTACGCAATGGAATGTCATGACATGCACATGGTCAAAAAAGTACACCCACCTTGGTCGTTGTAAAAATTTGGCGATACATCAGCAGAGGTAGAGGAATGATTGTTGTGCCCTGACGAGTCGGAGTCCGGCTGCTCGAGAACTCGGAACACTTGAGCGAGATCAGGTTGTGCTTCTTTCCCCTCAGCTCGTCTTTGCAGACAATGCAACTGCTCCAGTTGTAAATGCTTCAGAGACCTGAAATTAATAAAAAATAATTGATATGAAACATGCAGTCCCTCTAAAAAAAATTAATAACAAGGTAAAGTTTGAGAAAATTAATTTTTTAATTCTTAAAGACCTAATTACATTGAGATCACATCGGACTAACCTTGTATGCTGCAGGAGCTGTAGCTTGACTCGAGAGGTGAATCCACAAAGAGCGCAGCAGTAAATCCGGGAATCTTCGTTAATAGTAGCCTCTTGGGAATGGACATGCCGGAAGATTAGAACGGATATCTCATGACGCTGATGAGCAGCGTGAAGCTGTAGCTTATGAGCCGAGTTGGTGTAGTAGTCACAAGCATTACACCTGACTTGAACAGGATTCGACATACTCAAGTATTTTAATTTCCATTCATTCCGTACTCCACCTTCTTTTACGTGATTGACATGCTGTAATCTTTGGAGATGCTTGTCCGTTTTACAGTGGAGTTGGAAGTTGGCTTTGAGATTGGTTTTATAGGAACATAGTTTGCACATGTAATTTCCAGCAACTAATACCAGGATTTCTTGCTCCCGTAATTTCGTTCTGTCCTGAGTGAGATGGTGGGAAAGAGCTTCGAGACTATCAGTTACGTAGATGGTACACACGCAACATTGAAACAAATGAGACGGATTCGGATCTGGAGGTTCTGGAGGAGGTTCCATAGTGTCTGGATTCAATCCTAGATCCATGTGAGGAGCCAATTCGGGAGGAATGTGTGGAGGCATCTGACCACCGGTCATCATTTGTATGAGTAAAGCCTGATTATAAGCCATATCTGCCAATGCTGCTTCTGTATGTTGAGCGGGTTTCTCACCACCCCCACCCATTCCCAATGATGGATGAAACTGAAGTAACGAAGCCGGATCAAAAGGATTTTGGGCCTGTTGAAGGGCGCTGAGATGTTGCATGTGCTTCACGTTTTGCTGGAGAACCATCATATTATGAGTGTGTTTCTCACTTGTCATGTGGATTCTTAAATTTCGGGCTACATTCGTCTCATAATTACAGACGTCGCAACGGAATGTAGGTTTTGGCTTCGGATTTGGTGGTGGGGCTGCACTTCCTGGGGATGGACTCATCCCTGCCAAACTTTTGTGTGAATGTGAGTGAGAATGAGAGTGGGAGGGTGCGGTCTGTTGTACTAATGACTCAGGTGGAGGGACGCCTCCGTTTTGCAGTTCCTGCATGTTATTCAAATGCTTGTCCGACTGCATATGAATACTCAGATTACCTTTAGTCGTTGTGGAATAATTGCAAACTTCACACCGGTAAGGTTTGTAGCCACATGTGTAGGTTTCCCCACGGGCCAACCTTGGATGAGGCTGGCCAGCGATGCAGTAAATACAAGAAGTCTCAGTGTCAGGGTGTTTCTCTTTCATGTGGATTTCCAGCGTTTCCTATAAAATTTATAAATATATAAAAAATGAAGATGCTCAATCGATTAAGAGGCCAATGATAAGGAGAAGATGTTTGAGGGTGCAATAACTTTTAATTTCTCAATATTTTCCTTTTTTGACGTTGTTTAGCAGCCACTTTGAATGAAACTTTTTCTATAGGTTCTCCTTATCAATATCTAGTGGGAGTTTTTGATTTAGCCCGAAAAACCGAAAAAACCGAAATTTTTTTTCGGTTTTTTCGGTTTAAAAAGGGCCGTAAATCGGGTGGGATTACCTACCGTGTATTTATACGCCCAATTACCTGAAAAAAAAATCAACAAAACACACAATTAGTACCCAGTTTTTTCTTTTTGATTCATATTAAAGGGTCAAAAGGTCAATTTCTTACAACGGCTGCACTGCAAGCGCTTAGCAGAGTTTCTTGTATTATTTCCGAGTGATCCCATTCGAGGAGAATTGAGGATCATTTCGCATTTCGAACAGTCTACTCCACTAGGTCTTCCATTGATGTGATCTGGACAAACACCTATTGTTGTTCCTGTAATGAAGTTAGGTGGACCACCTGAGGTTCCAAGAGATAGTTGAGAACCGCTGGGGCTAATGCTGTTGAGAATGGGATTTGGTGTTGAACTACTAGGCGCTGGACTTATGTTTGCTCCCGGACTGGCACTACTTCTACCACTTCCTGGACTTTTCCTCGTCAGATCAACTCCAATGTTATTTCTGGAGTTGGAATTAGTTGTTTGAGATAAAATATCACTTGGTAGTCGAGGTGAGGCCAGAATATGATCTGGAGAGTTGATAGGAGATGATTTGATATTGTTAGCATTGTCATCCGAGTGGCTGATACTAGTTCTACGAAAGTGTGACTGAGAGGTTGTATTTAGAAGTGGAAGATCATTCTTTGAGGACGAGGTCTGATGAAGTGCACGGTTCATAGGAACTGACTGAAGGTTGCTACAGGGCTGATTGACAACCGTCGTGTGTCCTCCGACTTTGTTGCCCACAGGTTCGAGAAAGGATATTGTAGGATCTTTGCTTTTCCCGAAAGGTTGGATGATTGCTGACACATTCCTCTGATTGAAAGCGTCTTTTTCTTGGTCGATGAGTATCAAATTGTGATCGCCCATGGCATGAGCTATAAAGGACTTGGTGTATCCGAACGACAGTTTACAAATAAAGCACATTAGGATAGGTTTGATAGGAACCGAAGAGCACTCCGAGGATGGAGCCTTGTTGTCCTTTGACACATCACTATTACCATTCGTCCTACCACCACCAACACCATCACTTGCTCTCTTGCTCCCGGAATCCTCACCATCCTCATCTTCTTGATCCTCATCGACCGCATTAGTATCACCACTTTTATCACGAATTGTGTATGTACGAACCCTGTAACTATGCATAATCGGTATTTCAGGAACTATCTTTTTATCTTGTAGTAGACTGGAGTAGGCTTGTCCATACAGAGCATTGTATAACGCTGGATTTCGGGACACGTAGAACGCATTTGCGATGTGGGGAATGGCAGGGATTTGCGACAGACTTACACCTCGGCCATCCACAATACATCCCTCCAAATGAGGAACATCAAGACTCCCATCATCCTCACTCATCTCACTGTCCTCAATTATGTATGCGGAGCCATCCGGGTTGTAGACAATCTTCCCGTCAAATCGTTCCACATCGCTCCCACCTGCGGACTGAGAGTCTGCCGCCGAACTCGACCTTATTCGCTTACTCGTACAATTAATATTATTAGGAGTATTTACAACACTGCGTAAACTGGTCTCATCACTTGGTGACGACTGTCTCTCTTCAAGAGCCAAAACCCTATCAATCCCAGGTAACTCTTTGCAATTTTCAGTCGGATTTGTTGATCTGGCCGCAGAAGGTGAAGTCTCCTCACCTCCAGCGACTGCAGAGGTGGTGGAAGGTGATGGAGTCTTGCTCACTCCGTCATTGGCAGCCATGGTAGGCTCTTGTGGAACCATATTCGTCGACTCTCCAACTAGGTATTTCCAGTAATGCCCGTTGTCCAATAATTCCCTTCTGGACAAATCAGACACATGATGGGGCAAAAGATGGGAAAAACCTTGCCTACCTGGATTCAATCCTCCAGTCGAATTCCCTAATGAACGACAAGATGTACCAAATGAGCTTGATTCTAACGTGGTTCCTGAGGAAAGTTGAGATTCATCGCCCTGTGCTTTTGCAACCGCGATAAATGCTTCCATGACCGCCGAGACCTATCCAGTACTTGATTCCACGGTGGCCATCTCCTCATACGACAATTCTCAACCAGTCATTCCTCAAGTCGATGATATCTGCAAAGGACACAAAAAAATTCTTAACATTTAACCTTCCAAGAGATTTTAGAATTGCGTTTTCCACAATAATAAGGAAATTGAACACACTATTAATTCATACTAGGATCTAGTACGTTCGGGGAATACGGTCAAACATTAGCCAATGAAAAATCAGGAAGTATTCTTATTTCCCATACAGATAAATATTTTTGATCTATTCTTCATGTGATATAAAATGGGAAAACCCTTGATTTATGATTTTAGTTAAATGCTATAGTCCCGGCACGCGCAGTCATGCCATTTTTGTTTTTCTAAAAAAGGGCCGAGAGAATCGTTATTGGGAGTATTGGGACTTCAAATCAAACAGACAGAGATATAAAAATTAGAGTTATCAACCCATGAATCCTGCTTACGTTTCGTTTCGTAAATGAGGGAGACCAAGTTTAAATATAAAAATAGGTTTCAAATTTTTATGATTTCCTATACCCCAATCCATGTATAAAAATAATTAAATTTTGAACTGCTACCTAAGAATTTTATACGATTTTTCAACTATGGTCATTCATAGTTGGCCTTTTATCTTTATCCATGAGTTGGTTTTCGGGTACAAAGATAAAGGAAAAAAAAGTCCCTTCGTGTCCGGGAAATACGCCTAAGCGTTTGGGTCTGATTTTATTATCTTTACGATGGCCATTTAATTGAAAGATATTTATTACAGAACGGCTTTGGGATGCGATCAAAAAAAGAAAGGAGCAAGTGCCACGAATTTTTTTGTCCATTTACTACAGCAAGATTATAATACGCTGCTATTTTTTTTTTTTACCCTTTGGACCTTTTTCTGGTTATCAAATTAAAATTGAACAACAAAGGGATCATTTGAACCGAAAGTTGTAAAATCTAAAAAAACTGGAAGACCGACCCAATGATGAAAGTTGGTTGATTTAATGTTCAAATGCTACATTTTGCATAAAACTCTAATTTAGCTTTGAAAACTAAATCATTTCAATTTGTAGCGGAGAGAGCTCTCCCTCAAAAAACTCTTTTCAGCCTCGCAGTTCATTTCCAACTTACAAAATGACTCAATGACCTCTATCAGTATTCGTGGCTTCATGGGAAATGTTGAGTCGGACACGGAATCTAAAACCACGAATACTTCGTTTACACAGGGATTCAACTTTTGACTTTAGGACGAAAAAGGTATACGATTATTCTACCCGTACTACCCACCACCACCACCACAGTCTATAATACTAACTTTAAACTGGAGAGTGGATAGTAAATGCAATGAAATGAAATGATACCAACGATTCAGCATATAAATATAAATGTTTCATGCAATCAAATAATTGTAGACGACGGAATGACCCTCTCTGTCCCTGATAGTGTATAGTGAGTGGACCCAATTTCACAGACAAATTTAATCCAGCTGAGCTTTAATAGGTAAAAGATATAGCCAAGTTTGCTCATATATTTTAAAATTTATAAAGACGTAGACTAATCCGAAAGGAATTGGATAGATCTTGTTGATTGATACAGTGAATCATGCACTGAAGTTCAATGTGTACTTGAACTCAACCATTCTATAGGTTTCAGGTCGTCAATATAAAAGAATAACATAGGAAATACATCTTATGAAATACGGTAATCAAACGTAGAGTTAGTTCAACCAACTTGAATTCAATCCGAATTGAACCGAAAAAATAAGTTATTTCGTGCTCTTCTCTACCCAATAATTACAACAGCCCTTTCCACCACTGCACTATGGATACTTGGCTGGGTTCATTTTCATGCAATATGCACAAGTCTGGAACTTTAATAAATCCAATAACTCGTTCAAGACATGGGCTTTATCAACAAAAAAAGAGAGACACGAAATAAACACAATTGACAACATGAATGTCCAATAATTGCGTCATACAAATATATTGGACTCGGGCGGCTTTTATTTTATCAAGGTATCTCCTCAACTAATGACTACTGGCCGTATAAAACCAATACTAATGTTACCATTACCACTAGTCAGTAGTACAATTGTGCAAAACTAATTTAAGTTTTCTAAGCATACATTCAACTGCTCGACATTAAATAATACACAGACACACATCTGGCATTTACTTTTACGTGTACAACCAGTATTTAACAATCATTTTCTCTCTACACGTATATCCTATTCAACTTTAACCCACACGGCCAACAGCAAACAACAACTTTAGACCCTAGTTCGTTTGGCTTCAGCTTAGCTTTCCTACTAATTCAACATCCAAATTAATATACTGACGATCAACAATAATCTTTCCCTACTCTTTGTCTTCTGGCACGAATGTTGCCGAACGAACCTAACTACCTATTATAATATGCAGAGCTAACAATAACAAAACAAATCGCTGCGGCTAAGTAAAAAAAATTACTCTGCCTCGCTATAATTTAGAATAAACTCTGCTCCTCACAATTTGTACCTCTAATGTGGATAGTATTTATTTTTTAATACTTTTGGCTTGATTTGCTAGAATTGCATAAAGCTGGGAGAGGTAAAAGGATCATTATTGTATCATAAACCTTGATTAACATTGGATTCACTATATCACATGGCTTGGTCCTCGTATTTGCATGGAATTGATTGTAAAAGATGAAAAGCCAGAAAAGCCTCATCATTGAACTAATTCATAGACTCACGAGTTGTAGGTACACTCTGCACCAGGACCACAAATATTCTACATATCAAGAAAAATTCTATAAAATAAATATGATTCATGTCATTTCTATTCTATTGTGTACTGTAAACGAACACTTTTTATTAGTCTGCCTACCTCTTTTACTCGTATTCGCACAGGTTGGGAGATCGACTAAATTCATCATAGCCTCCTAAGTAAAAGGGTATAAAAAAGTGAGGGATGACTATGAATAAGGATAAAAAAGAAGTCATCATGAAAAGACAAAGACAAAATGGCGAAGCCCCTACCTGCCCCATGGAGAAATTGTATGAATTGTGATCTCGAGAATAATTTCCCAAACCAATCATCTATTCAGCCCTTTTGAATAAAATCCATTCATGAGACTCTAGAGTAGGAAAACTTTAGATAGATTACAAAATAATTGAGCTTGTACATCTTTACACACCAAAAGTCCACGTTCGTCAAGCGAATAAAAAGTCTGTGTCAAATTAGAAATCTTTTATCTATCTCTGTAAAACTAATTTGGGCGCTTTAGATTTCGATCACAAGAATTAGCCTGGTGAAACCAAACCAAGGTCTAGTCTAACAACCGAGCTTAACGCTGGTAGTAATCCAAAGCAATTATCTACTGGTGGTACATGGAAACATCATGTGTGGACGAGGAGAGGATGTTCTAAAGTGTAATGAATGTTGTAATAAATTTGAAGAAAGATTTAAAAGCAAAGAAGAGTACGAGCTGCTCTCTCATAACATTTAATACAGTTTCCTCAACTTGTACAACACATTATATATCCCTCCTAATCTACCTACCTGTCTCTATTAGTAAAGACGATGTTATTACATTAAGTCATTACTTCCCATGATGGTACAGTATTGCACCTACCACCACCATCATCACCATGCCCCGTCCATGCACTCAAAATAAAGAGAATTTAAGCAAAGTAACCAACCAACCATTTTTATTCTGATGTCATTGGCCACAAGAATTAATCACCGGATGCAGGAACAAAAAGTGTTCATGAAGGTAGGCTTAATGAGTGTATTTTTTACCATCAATTCTACACTTAATTGCCTTCTACGTCTCTATTCTCTACTACTCCTCGTCTCCAGAAAATAAAACTTTACAATTTACATTCGACCCAGACTGTATGTGGCTAAGATTCAATTTCAGCCAAAAATAAACACTCCACACGTAATAATAGCCTACACATGGAACCAATAATTACAACTCTGTGGTATTTCTTCCAAACTCTTAGCTATATCCCCGACCAACACTTGTACCAACTCTCATTTCTTGTCCCTGCTCATTTTATATGTTTTCACGCACGGATATTTATCCTGAGATTATCAAGTTCATTAATAGCAAATACTAAAAGCAAACGGAAACTCAAAGGGACTTTAGACAATGGTGGAGTAGGTATGGATGGATTTATAAAAAGATTTTGAATATTTATACCAATTGTGATTTAGTGAGGCATGGCAAGTTCCTCCGTCGGCCTGTTACTTATCTAAGGTCCTGTATCATTTCAATTGGTTTGATGTCATGTCGGCTAACCTTACCGCACCACACCGCTAACCAAAATCTAGGGATACGAGGAATACAAATAGAATGGCTACTGGCACTCGTTCTTCGGTCTTATATGCCTGCCATTTACTGGGGAGTCTTCCGAGTTGGTCTTTTATCCATTAATATCATTTGCAAAGGACTATTTAGTCATTCATGGAGGTTTGAATAATAAATTGATCTAGCTCGTGATATCTTTTATTCTACACGTTTTAATGAATCCCCTTTGCCAACTAAGTTGTACAAATAATACACACACGGTTATTATTTCATGTAACTACTTGTCCTCCCTCGTGAAACTAACTCCACAGCAACTGCACATAAAAACAGCATTCAACGGACCCTTCTCTCGGGGAAAGACAATGTTTAAAGGATTACACACACTGACAACTGAATCTTTTATATCCATGTGTACTTGAAACTTTTTTTGTAGTCTCATCACGCAAAAATAATTTGTTTGTGCATAAAAGAATAGGGATACCAGGACTCCCCGCAAGTAGGGATAATCCAGTTCATTGTGTAAACTTGACGGAGATGATACACCTTTGAGTACTGTAAAATTTGCATGCATTCACACCACTTGATTCTATACCGTGCTTTATGAATGGCTTGTAGGGGTTTATATTTAGAGAAAAACTAATGAATCACTTCCACGAGATCATTCATATTTACTATTGTCTATGAGCCCGTGAATTCAGTAACAATTATTATTTTCCCTGTGTCCATGCCCATCTCTCGCAAAATGTTATTCAATGGACCAGGAGCGGGGAATGTTTTTTGCTGTGGTGGTAGATTACACGATTTAATACACTTATAAGTGGGAAATGACTATTCATTCATTTTTTTTAAATACGAGTCTCTCATCAAGTTATGATTTTAATAATTTTAATAACAAGAGCTGCATTAGAATAAAGGTGTATTTAAATCATTATAAATTCTAAATATTGAGTACATTAATGCTCTAATCATCCTCCTGCAGATGTGGCACACACAATCAACAACAATAGACCCAACTCTATCTGTACATGTGTTTTGCTCATTCATTCTCTTATTTTATGCTTCAATTTAAAAATAATAATTACTCTCATCCTATTAAAAAGGATTAAAAGAGGACACACAATTTTTAAACGCTGATCCAGCCTCCTTCTCTTCATCAGCCCAGACCTCTGGACTAAAATTGCGCATTCAGCAATATACCAGCAACCTTCAAATTAAATTTCCTATCTACTCGCTCAAATAGTAGAGAACATTAACACAAGAACAACTGAGCCTCCGGCCAGCTTTTGGAAATGCAAACTTTGGAGTGTTCATGCACAGATTTTTTTATGAATACTCATTCCTCCACAGGCCTCATACTATTGCACATATAGGGAACAGTAGCCGGTTTCTTTTAGTAATCATATCTAATAACACATAATATCCCCTAGCATGTGTGTATTCATACTCAACATTAGCAAAGTTTCCTTTCATCCAAGTATAAATGACAACCGTCTAATTAAAAAGTCTATTAAGTAAATGACACCGACACACTTATCTTATCCTTCTATCAATGAGAGGAGCATTGGTTGAAATCGTTGTCTCTCTCAAATGACACGCTTCTTAACTACAATATGTACAACTTGCTCGTCCTCCCTTTGAAGATGTCTGTTCCACGAAAGTGTAAATCATAAAACCATATGCTGACATGAGTGATGCATAATATTAAGAGTTGCACACCATATCTCTTCTAGTACAGAACCCTGGCTCATTTATAAACATTCAAACTACTGCTTTTAACTACACAGCTCAAAGTTGTTAAATAAAACGGTAGCGAGCTCATAAGATATTTTTAGGATGAGTGTCTCTAACTTTGCCTAATTTCAATCCTCCTTCCTGATTAATGACTTTAAGACGAGAATAAGCGAGGATATGAGCCTCCTCAGGAATGTCAACGCGTGCCTGACTAAATGCTAGCTGTTTACATCCAACATCCCGTATCCTACAACCCGTCTTCAATCTTATGAACTCATCTCATTTACGGTCTCACTTATTAATTTAATTTCCCTTCCTTTGCAAGGAGAGGGAGACGAGAGAGACATTTTCCCTGTACAAGTCTACAGCTTAAATTTCTCACTTTAGAAATTTAACTTCCAGAATTTGACAATCGTGTCACCCCCAAATATAAAAGAAACTTCTTCTCCATCTCATCGAGACATTTAACACTTGTACGCATTCAACTATAGGGTAAAGAACCCGAAGGGGAATTTTTTTCTAACAGAACTCTTCTTTGAGTCTTATTTCGGGTCTTATACATCCACACACACACACACATACATATATATATTTTTGAATAAATTTTTTCATGTAAAGAAAAAGTTAGAGGAGAGAGTGATCGATCGACCGGGAGAGAATTGTAAGTATCTGTACGTAGTGACACAAGGGGGTTATGCAAGTTAAGGTAACGAAAGGATCAAAGCAGTACTCTTCTAGAGTCGACAAGGAAGACAGGGCTGGAAATTGGAGATGAAGTTTTCCATGAGCATAATATGTAATATGTGTGTGTGTGTGTGTGTAAAGGGAAGAAGGTCTTAGATTCTTGAAACTAGAAATTTTTCGGAAGGGGAAGTATGCAGAAGGCAAACTACTAAAAAGAGCTTCTTCATAATGATATGATGGCAGTGTGCTGTGCTGCGTTAGGTGAAGTGAGTCGTGTAGAAGATTACCCAAGGAACGTATCAAATATGCATGAAGCTGGAGAGTGTACCAATGAAGTCTTCTTGCCATCCACCACTCCGTAGTTTTTTTTATAGAAAACCATATAGCCCATCTTCTCATAATGTAATATATATGATGATATAATAATGTACATTCATTCCATATATTTCAAACTAGAGAGAGATAGAGCGAAAGAGTTCACAATATCAAAAAGGCTAACTCTTATACATTCGACCGAGATCAGGATCCGGAATTCTGATATTCTCTGCACTCTTGGTTAGTGAGTAGAAATTTATATATTTTCCTATCAACTATAGAGAAGGGACAGGGAGCCAAAAAAACCAACTTCATTTTTAACTCATAATGTACGTACATTTGAAGAACAACTTGGTTCTCTTGCCTTTCTCTGTGTAACCCTTCCACCACTACCAAAACATCATCATCATGATGATCATACAGAGTACAGATTCTTAGAGCAGGTTCTTCACACACAGACACACACACACACATACACCACACATAGGACATAGATATAAGTGTACACTTTCCTCATTTCATCTTTTCCCTGCCGACAAGAGATACTCCAAATTTAACTCAGCCTTTGCTAATACTAAGACCAACTACCAACTCGGGCAAAAGAAGTCAGAGAAATTTTTTAGAAAGGAAACCTCACCGGAATTCTCTTATTCTATTCCACATCATTCCTCCACCTCCTGAATTCTCAATCATTCCACCATGCATTACCATCATTATTATCATAAGAAAGCCTTCTCTCCCCTTGTTAACTATCATTCTACTATAAGAGGAGGCTTCTCTTCATCTTTTTCCCGTTTAACCTTTCGTTTCGTTTAGATAAACTTGTAAGGGAAATCGAAAGAAAAAAAACCCACTATGATGAGACATTCTTCCAAATGTTCTATCTTAATCGTTCCTCCCACTAATTAAACTCGTTCCTTACTGCAATTTAGATTAGTGGATATTATGGAAATGAGGAGATGGTAAAAATGACATGCACTACTTCTCTAATGATTACAAAAGCAGATATCCCTCCGTACAGCCGCTAACAACTCGGCCTCCTTGAAACAGTTGGAACTCATCATCAACTTGAGCCAAGCTTGAGTGGATTTGAAGCAATTATAAACTAGAAGCAAAGGGTGGGGTAAACTGACGTCAAGCAAGAGTCTGGTTGTCACTTAGAGAAACATGTCCTCCTACATCGATCATTAAAGGTAAAAAAAATCTAAGGTTGAGATTTTTTCCCCTTTAAGAAAGGGTGCAGGGGATAATAAAGTTGGAGTTTATTAGAGGAGAGACAAGTTCAACTTCACATCACACAGTTCCAGCAAATTAAGAGCAGATACGTATTTGTTCAATCCAACTTTGATCTGTGAGGAATAACTGGTTGATGCCAAGCCAACTTGTTCATTGTTCATGCATATTCATAGCGCATGGTGAAGTCGCCCTGTCAACTCATTAACCCTAGCAGACCAGAAATTAAACCAGGTGGGTGTACTCGAATAATGTCAAATCCATTAGACCGATCACGACTCATATAACTAATCTCACTGACTGAATTTATAATAATATCTGTATCACATTCGACTCACTCGTTCCTTTTCTGACAATGAGAGATAGGAGAAGGAAGGCTCGAGAAGATGATGGTATTATCACAAACTAGAGATCGAGACATGGGTAGGAGCTCTTACAGCTTCATTATTACTAAAATGAACTGAGATTGTATGGCTACACGTACAATGATCAAGCCCTAAAAGTAATCTTACTGCGAGGACGACAAGGCAAGGGTATAGTCGTATTGTTATGATTAGATTCCACGGGCTCGTCTATATAAGATTATATTAAAAAGCAGCGTCTTTAAGCCTTTGATAGCTGAATCATTCCCTAGTATGCTCAACTCATTTCATTTACATCCCTCATTAGTGGAGATAAAAACAAGTTTAGTTAAGTTCTTGCATAAAGGATTCTTGTAAGACTTTTCTATTTATTCCCTCCTCTTATTAATATTGATTGACTATTTTTACGAGTCCAAGGATACATGACAATGATCTGGATTCAATCACTAAGTCTGTCATTTGATTTGAGCTCTTGATTGCAATAACATAATTTCAATAATCAGCAAGATTAGCCTCTCTCTCTCTTTGCAGCAAATTTATTTTGTCTACTGGTGTTCCTAATTGTGACCATTCATTTCCATTTCACCCTACGAATACTGGATCAATAGAAGCAGATTGGCGACAACAACAACTTGAACATGACTTTCTAACCATTAGCTTATCGAGTTATGACCAAAAGGTCGAAATTCATCAATACATGCTCAATAAAACAAGGATAATTAGTTCACAGATGGGAGACCTTCATCCCAGTTATGCATGACTAGGACATAAATACAAGATTTGTCAATGGTGATGAATCCCTTTGCAAAACAATTAGCAATAAAAATTTAAATGAGCCTATATCTTATTCAAAGTCGCCGTTTATGCTAGAAAATTCTATTGGGGAACAATATTTTAAGTATCGCATAATATTTTTTACTTAGAGACTCTGTGATTAATATCTATTCTGAGACCCATAAACATTCATTGTAACTCAATGATAAATACAAAATCGACTGAGCATCAACAGTTTGATTATCTCAGGAAAATAAGATCTCGGATCTCGGATCAGGTCCACATGAGGGTGAAGCTGGTTTTTGAAGGAAAAGATAAAAGCACTTCCAGTGTGTAGTTTGCATGTTCTCGGAGGAAATAAAGTTATTCCATTTAATGTCATTTATGACTATAGCGGTTAGGGCAAGAAATTCAATAAAAACGCAATTCTCATACTTGTCGAAAAGCCAGCACAACAAATCGGTCATGCTCGGTTCTCAGAGAGAATCCATTTTCGATCATATCGAGCGAATGCAAATGGACCAGTTGAACATTTACCGTTCCCATAATAATAAAATATCCGATTCCTGGAAATCACTGGAAACGAGACGCAAACCTCTTTTCTCCTCACATTTGACCACACTTACATCCCAATCCCATGAATTTTTGAACTTTTTTATCTCCACTTATTCAGATAATAATGCTTTCTACTAAACCAGAAACTATAGTTGGTGGTACGTAGGGAATGCTACAGCTTATTCCGTTTACCGATTTTTTTTACACTATTCCGAATACTAGAGCCTTCATATCAGACAAGAAACATCACTCCTCTATATAAGAGTGACAGGAGCGAACTCAATTTTAAGAATAACTTGCTAGTCTTGTCATTCAATCTTGAAAGTTGTCACAACCTTACCATTAAACACCGGTAAGTTTGCAGCAGTAGCAGACACTCGCACTCTGGCCAGATTCCAGTCGGACAGGTAATCCATGTCTCTTTTACACTGTTCTATTATAGTGAGTTAGGAATGTATAACTTTGAAAAAAAACACGAACAATAAGTAACCCGTTCACTATTCTCTATCACCATTCACAATGCATATTTCTTATTCCCCTAAGCAATAAATAAGAGGCAAGAGACAAGACAGTATAGTCGGTCAAGTTCAAGTACTAATATTCAACTTCCTCACTGTTCCTTATGCACATAGTAAATGAGAACTCAGACTGCTTCCTTTTGAAGACAACTTTTTTGACAACACACAAAACAAAACTCAAAGGTTTATGAAAAAATCTTAAATTCCCGTGTGAGATTGTAAGAAACTATTGAAAACGGGTGGGTTTCTATATGTTCAGATGGGACTGAGGAAAAAAACAGCACAAAATATCACCAAGTTCGTTCAGAATTGTTTGATAGAAGGAAAGAACGGCTGATGTAGACAGGAAGGGAGCTGGGGTGCGACTAGTTGGATACCGCATGTATTTTATAATCAATCGTGGTTATGCCAAAGGGGAAAGTATAGTAGAGATGGGGAAGAACCTTTTTTTTCTCCACAGTTAATATATTATTTCATCTATCCAAACATACATGACTCAAAAAGGGCTTTTGAGATTCGATTTTACTTTGCGCGAACAGTTCCCGAGTTTTTTTTAAAGATGGGGATGTGCCAAGATTGTTATGAAAAATTATTGACCTCACCAACTTTAGGATTCTTGCTGCCATTCTTTCCTCTTTTTATTGTTTCTCTTATTCAGAAACTCAACAATCGGTTCCTCAACTCAACTTCATTCATAATCTTATATTCAATGCGTAGATACATTCTTGGCTTAACGTGTAAAAATAAAAGCAATGATACATTTTAAATTACAAAATTCAAATAGGATAGTCAACCCTACCAAGGGGAATTCAGAAATTCTAAAGGTTCGATTCATATTACTTAATACATACGCTACAAGAATCCTTCTCCTTTCTACTACTTTGAAGAGATGTTAAAATAATTGAGTTGTGAAAAATCGCAATAATGATATTAAAAATAATTCTGAAAGCTAAAATCTAGGGGTGTTATAAGCAATGATAGAACAGAGAACCTCCTCAAATTTGTTCTTTGGTATTAAGAGACACGGGTTTTCCATGTCAAAGGTAAACAAGAAAAGAGTAAAAAAAAAATCCTATCATTCCAGTTCCTAGGTTGAAGTAAATCGGTGGTAAAGTTGTATGTACTTGTGTGGAAAAAGACAAGAAGAGGGCGAAATCAACCCCTTGAAATGAAGAAGTAACAAAAAGCCATTACATTACTAGAATCCTAAAAGAACAAGACTAACTTCCTCCTCTAGCAAAAGTGAACAACGTGTCTCTTCAGATACTTAAGAGCAAATTACCCCTTTCTCACTAATAGCCCTTTCCTCGGACATTCTTCCGTCCTTCTTGACTATGACAGAGCCACGACCACCACCAGCTCCTCTATTTCATTCACTCTACAACATACATATCGGACACACACACACACACACATGTAACACCAACTTTCTGTTTGCTTGCACCCCCTTTATGTGCATACATGCCTCTTTTCACAACTTGTGACGGCCAACTCAAGCCGGTCAACCCGGCCACTCAATAATGTATTTCTACTAACACCCTTCCTCTCTTGTGCGGCAACAAAAAAATACAATCTACCCTAAATATATTTCCCTTTCACGTAAAAAATAGCTTTCTAAATTAGGTTCTACAAGAGAGTTAATAAATTTTGTAAATTAAAAGTACCATGTGGACGTAGAGGAAGGAAATCCATGGATGTTTGTTGGAAAAGGTCCCACTGTTTTTTTAAACAAGAGTATTGATGAGTGGTCTGGGAAAAGAATTCCCCGGCATTAGCGGTAGCTGTTGTAGGACTAATAGCCTTTTGTTTCGAAGAGCTAAACAAGAACACCGACACCAGCACTGGAAATGAACAATTAGAGATGCTGATGATGAATGAATGAATCTCATGATGATGATGCAAATTAAGAGAGTTTTCTATCCACCATCCAGTCGGGGACTCATTCCGTCCTCATTATAATTTATATTATGTACAACACGTTACACCTAATACCATAGAAAAGGGGACTTATCACTAGTTGTACTCGTATTACTTGGTAGTATTATCGTAAAGTGGGTAGTATAACTAGTAGCAATAGGTTGTAAGAAGGACGAGGGATGGATCTGAGCAGATGCAGAAGTTGGTTAATGAATGGAGAGTAATTAATTGGAGCACACCCACAGTGAGAAAAGAGCAACTGCGAGACGAATGGATGGATGAGTGACTCTTAGCAAGTAAGCATAGGAACTGACTGAGCTCCCTCGCCCGTTTCCTCGAATAGTAATGAGTAGGGAAAGTTTTTACTTGTGGAGAAAGGAGGAGATGGTGTATTTATTATGTGTAGTCGGAGTCGGTAGTAGTAGTACACATAGTAGTTAGTATTAGTGGTGGGGGTATGAGGAGAGTAGACGGAGATTGGAGAGGAAAGAAGTTGGAAGTGGGAATGGGAGGACCTCGTGTAGTGTGGAAGGTAGTCTCTATGTATTTCCTATTAGGATCTTCTCAGAGTAAAAGTCCCAAGAAAAAGCTAAGGCTCCACACAATACATACATAAAGAAAGAGAGAGAGAGAGAGAGACTCAGAACCCAATGGTAAAAGTCATCAAGTTTGCATTCCGGGATCGGGACGAAGACGAGACACGGGGAAAAATTCCTTCATTTTCACTATTGATTTATAAAAGGACCGACGTCAACGAAGCAAATAGCCACTCGGAATCGGTGCAAGAACAAACGACAGCGATAAAAGTTGCTCCGATTTGCGATCGCGACACAATCGGGTGGAGCGAACTAATAGACGGCACAAGTTAGTTTAGCATGCGCTATCAGCAAAAAGACAATTTCCCTTCTCCCGTCCTCCTCTCCAGCTAACACTAGAATAAGAACTCAACTACTCACTACTAGAACATAACGATTCGCACTTGCATAAATTTCAGACCCAAACGAATCTCTTTCCACTCCCAATTTATATCTTGTTCCGGCACCCTGTCTAAAACACTGGCTCTCCCATACACTTTACACTCTCATCTCATGGAACACACTCCGGCCCATATAGATCCTCATGATCTGCACATATATTATTTGAGAACACAAACGACTTCCACATCATTATGACCAACTTTCTCCCACTTCTCTAACTTATTCCCCTCTCCATCTCATTCCTTTTAACAACACATACCAACCAACTAGTAGTAAGTAGAAACTCCCACTTCAATTCACCCAACCACTCAATTCAACAAGCTCATGTGAAGAAACTGAAAAAAACTATTCGGACGACTTCCCATCATCATCCTCCTCCACTTACTATCTGCTTGCTCCTAGGTATTTCGGATTAATAAAACATTCTCAGTCTGATTTCCTCTCTTCTAGCTTCCTCATCACAAAGTTTTCACCTATAGCTAAGTCACCAAAGTTTCCTTTCCTCAGGAGGTTCAAAAAGTTACGCTTTCATTCCCAATACGGACTCTATTCTTGTATCTACATCTATTAAATTAAAAACTCTACATTTGACTCGGCAGAGAGTAGTTTCGATAGGGCTTTTGACAAATTACCCTACCTACACTTTTTTATAGAATGAAAAAGAAGAAAAAAACAAGATTATATATGAACTTATAGGTTGACTTGGTAGTTGGCTCAAGTCATTAATTCCAATTGCAAGCTGCCTCAGTCCTACTTTACATAAAAATCGCTTAATGCCCTATTATGACGACATAAATGAACTTCCTAACTGCATTGACAAGAGGCATTAGCGGAGAGTAATTTGAATTCGTTAGAATACTTAAACACTCATTTATTTGGTAAATAGGACGATTTACAAGTGGAAATCAGTTCGTTAGCATTATGACATGCGTTATCAGTTTGTCAACCGAATTAGACAATTTGCTTAATAGAACGAGTTCGATTGGAACTCCTTCGACCCAACTGGGCTATTCTTCATTCTAAACTAGTCGATTGAAAAAAGAGTTAAACGAGAGGAATTTTTTATAGGTGAGGCGCACACATGAACTATATTCAAATATTGATTGGAAAACTCGTTGAAACGGAAATATTTTAAGTACCCAGAAGGTAGATTATACAATATTTAGTACTGGCCAAGAAACTGATAAAATTCTCTCCCTAGGGTTATATCTATGGCATGGCAGGTAATGTTCGTTGAAAAACCGGACTCTTTATCCACATGTACTCAATCACACACCTGAACGACGATGGCTTGGTGGGGTAGGGCAGGGCACGAATAAGTAAAAAGACTTCTGTTCAATCATCATTCTTACCAGCCAGCCCAAGTACCCCGTCGAGTTGAGTCTTTAGCCCCAGGTCAGGCTTAAAATTCTGAATGGAACACTTCTCAAGTGCATGCCATCAAGATCCAATACCTTCACAAAGGGTCTCTCTAAGAATTTAGCCGGCAAAAGTATTGCATGCATTTACAGCTAACTAAATCAATTCAACAAGCAAAGTTTATTTCAATTTCGTTCATTTAATAATTTGAGCTCGTTATCGAATATTTTCATGGTTTTTATAATTAATTTAAAAATTTTACTTGGGATTTTCAACTGCTAAAGGGACTTGGTAAGATAATTGGAATCAAGAATGGATTTGAGGATTTCGAGTGCTTCATTAAAAGCAGATGCCCCAAAATCCAAGGAAGCAACTCATCCATCAAACTCAACCACCATCATCGTCAAAGCTCCCAGGTATTTGTCAAACAGACCGTCCCTGTCCCCTTACTTTGTACAACCCCAAGAGATCCTCCACCTCAAAAATTAACGCATGGAAACCCATTTACAAGAAAGTGTCCCCTTCTTGGCTCTTGTATCAAACATGAGGAAAACAAGTCTTAACTACTTTATGAGACCTCAGATTTCGGAAAGAAAAGGAGACGAAACCTCAGAGAAGGAATAAAATAAAGCACACCGGTGGTAGACACAGTGCATACAAATAAATATTCCTTATAGCTTATATATTTGGTTTGCAGGTAAATTATGAAATCGCAGCCCTCCGGTCTCCACTGGATTTATTTTTCAATCTACATTCTATTTCCAAGGCGTAAATTGTTTTTACAATTTCAATGGGAGCCTTTACATACCCAAACTTTTATTATTTTTGTGACCATTGGGATTTATCCTTTCTGCAGTTTTTCTTAACTAAGACTCTTCATCCTTAATTGGCTGTGGGGACGATTGTAAAACCTGAGTATATTCCACGACCGGCTTGTCAACTCACTTAAATCTCTAAGGCTTTTCCCGTACAAATACCTGTGGACATAAAAGAACACTACGCATACGTACCTAGCGGATTGGATATTGAATTGTGGGATTGGGAGACTATACATACCCCTGTTATTCTTCAAGCTTGCGTTTGAGTCGTAAAGCTGTCTTTTCTGTCTTAAGTCATGACCCTAATGGAATGAGAACTCATTTTATAATTAGAAAAGAAAACCTACCCACACCTTATCTCTATACAGCAATTAAAACTTTGTCCTCCAGCTATTATACTACATACCCTTATTGTCCGGGAAAAATAAGCAGCTTATGTTATACTCTTGCATGTAGTAGATGCCAAGAGCTCTGATCCTTGGACTTCTAGCTCAAAACCTTCGTTTTAAACAGAGAAAAATAATAATAATGCCGACAGCCTACAAGCTTACTGCTTTGTTTCGAAATATCTGGGTACCTGGTTTTCCTTATCATCAAAATAAACTCTCCCCAGTCCTCAACATTCTCTATCCAACAACTGCTGTATTACATGAAATTGTTCATACATTTTCGGTTATAATCCAAGCATGTGTATTTATTTTATTTCCCTACCAAGTACCATGTTTTCAGTAATCTTCAAATAATAAATATCTTATGCCTTATCTCCGTCTCTTCACTTTGACAGCCATCATTTCCCATGAACTGAGGTACACAAATGGAAAGATAAAGACCAAGATTTAAATGCATACAAATAACTGTAGCTAGTTGGTTTGCTATTGAATTATTTTTTACTTCTTCTCAAGTTCTTAGTATTTGTCTAATTTATATTACTCCAGTTTACAACACTTCTACTAACACTAACTCGATGTGTGAAGGCGACTATAAGGAAATGATATACTGTATAAAGATCCAAACGAGGTACAAGACATATGCGTAGTCAGGTTGGGCAAAATATTCATGTGTCTGAAATACGATGTAAATTTTATGACATTATTTTACTACATCTTGACGCTTGACGAGCCGGAAACTTTGAAGGGCACAGCCGGCCTCTTAAAGCGTTTACTTCAACTCCCATGAATTAATCGTTTAGAGATTGCAATGCTTATTGCTCAAATTTCAAATCCTTACAAATACGAGCGAACATGTATAAAATCGAAACGGGCTTACAAGGAAATTTTGATTCAATATACACAATATAACTACTATGCACGAATTCTGTCGCACCAGCTTCAACTCACAATATTCCAAAGGATACTTAGAACTAAATTTTCATTTATACTACGAGGTAATTTTTAAGCTCTAAGTTTCCACTCGTCGTCAACACAAGTTATCAACAATATTTTCGAGCAGTTCCAAATCAGCGGCTTAATTCTAAGAGTCCTCTACCAGCCTCAAATAGGCCTCCATGCATAGTCAGGGAGAAGCTTTAGAAAAACTTGTAGCCACACAAATTCAGAAAGTATCTATCAACAAGCGGAAGTAATACTCTAGACTACCTTGGAGAAGTTGAGGCTCAACACAATTGGAAAACAGGTGCTAGGCCACGGAGAGGAAAAAGAGATAATGAATTTCGTAATTCACAATAGCGTCTATTTAAAGAACAGCAAGAGTCTTTATTGCAAGGAGGCAATTATTTTTAACGGAGTAATCAATTTCTTTTCCAAGGAAGAAAGGAACAAGACTGCCGGGGAGAAGAAAAATGTTCGTTATTAAAACTCTAACTCCTTCTTGTCTCGAGAGTTGGGGGCTTATCTGCTAAGGCCCTCCAATCTATTAGGTGTGAAACCAATGGCTACTCCAGCCTTAACGATTCGATGGACATCAAATAAATTAGATCAAAACCTCTTCCCGTAAATATCTAGACCAGTTCTTTATCAGTAGGAGGCTTTTCAACCTGGGGGAAACGGAAGTTCGGATTTAAAGGAACTCATAATGTATCACGACATCTGGGCTACGTGCAAAATATTCAACCTACCCGAAAACATGCCGAATTTTAAAATAAATCCTTTCAAGTTTAAAATTTTAGACTAGAACAACTGATTCTGATTTGATTTTTAAAACGTGCCAAACTATACATAGTAAAGTTTCTTTCTCCCTTTCACCTTTGTGAATCAAAGCTGGAGAAAAGCCCGAGTACTGCTGGACGCATTGCACATTGCACTAAAGGATTCACTTTCACGGTACTTTCCCCAACTACAACATTCATGAACCCTACTACCCGACTCCGTGATGTGGTCAAACAAACTAGGAATTTATCTTGAGCATTTCACAGCAAACACGCACTGTCAGGTTAGATGTTTTCTAGCCCAGACCGGCACTTTTACGGACAAAGTTTTTTCCCAAGATAAACTGAGAAACACACTGCACACTTGGTGTATTCTACTGATACTTGATAGTTTGAACATTTATGGGCTACATGTGGGAACGAAGGATAGGCATTTGTATGCTAGTGGGGAAATCGTCCTCCTTTTATCAGAATTTAACTTTTTCGTAACCGTATTTACTTGACCCTACTTGATAGTAAAAACTACCTGACTTCCTACCGTTCAAACCGTTCCCTTGATATTTTGTATTTTAAAGAGGAGTTTCAAACATTTATTTTTAAAAACTTTTAATTTAACATTGCTCACCTCACAGAAGTAGTTGGATATTTTCAAATCAGTTTCACTTCACTTCTTGCATTATCCAAGCTTTTTGGACTAATTACACGTCAATCCGAGGTAAATCCAGAATTTGAGAATCTGCGTTATAAAAATTACAAAAAAACTTGTAAAAACACTATAGTCACACAAAACTGTCAACTGTTCCCTTTGAGGTTTTAAGGAAGATGTAAATTATATTATAATGACCTTCTCTGTCCATACAACAGGAATTAACAATTAGTTTATGGCTTTTGGCACACTGTAAGAATAGGAATTCTTCAACCTGTTACTTTTACATATGGCTAAATTGAATTCGAAAGAACCAGAATTATTAATGCAACATATCACTTAATCACAAATGAGGATATTTTTTTATACATCGTAATAGTTTTGTTATCTAGCAAATTAATTACTTTGATTATGCAAAAATCCTTCAATCATCAATACTTTACGTTCACAACTGAGTACAATATTATTATTGACGATCACCAGTCTCAGGCGTGGTGTAATGTGATACTGATAATAATAAATGCAAACTACAAGTCTTTTGGTTTCAGGTCAGCCGAAATTGATAATTAATTTTAATAAATTAGTTGCTGCAGAGAAGGAAGTTATCAACCTCTCCAATGATAATCCACCAAGTCCACAAGATAATTAATTTTTTTCTGAAAAAAATCAACAACTTCAATCCTCACAGTGAATCCATTATGGGTAAACAAATGCAGGATTTTTTCCATGAGATAAATAAAATCCGTTATCAATCCACAACCACGAACACAAATAACCAACTTAATTGCAGGCTTAAGTGGTTTGCAGTGATGCTCTAATTATTTTTATGATTCGATTTTGTCACACAAAACAATCCAGCTCACCAAGAGGAAAAACTTTTCCCCCAAAATCGAATGAAAAACAATGCACAAGAGCTACAAGATTGTCCTAATAATTCCCATCTCCACTCTCCCCACTAAGATCCTTCCAATTGAGATAAATAGTTCGGAAGTGAATAAAGAGCCGGACTAAGGCAACAAAGATACCCCGAGTTACCCTACCGGTATTGGTAATGAAATCGGCGCTAGGTAAATTGTTGAGGGAGAAGGACTGGGTGCTGCTCACGTAAGGAGAGTCTGTGTAGAACTAGTGAGTATAGTTACCCCAAAGGGGCATTCAGAATGGTCAGTAATTAAAAAGGAAAGTGTAGCTCATTGGCTGTTCAAGTTCTTTTTACTCAGGTAAGATAATATTATGGACAAGGCAGGTAGGCAGGTAAAGTGAACAGGGAAGACTTACCAAGCTAGCCAGTCCCATACTCACTAACTAATAATAATCCTGCTTGTCTATCGTCCTAAAGCCGGGGATAAGATTATTAGATGATTTCAAGCGGGGGTGAACCACAGGTAAGGGATATCTCCCTCTCTAACAGCATGATAGACGTGAGCATTTAACATGATCGACCCAGCAGCTACATCTCCATGTGCTGTTTGACTTTCTGGATATGGATTCATAATAATATTATATTGTTTGTTCTCAGACCCTCTCTCCTCTAAAAAGAGTCTCTGGTGATTCGAGATTCGAGATCTAGAAAATGAGCTCTGTGTGTGTGTAAATCTTCAAGTCTTGGTCCTCTCTCATATACACCTTGTACTCACTCACTTAGAGACTTGGATGATGATGGGCTTTGGAATTAAATCAGAGAGATGCAGTTCACTCAACAACTAGTCCAGTCAAGAAGCTTCCTATCTTTTATCAATCAGATCACAACATCTGCTCTGCATTTATTATGTGGCTTTGGTGTGTCACCTTAAATTCTTAGTGCCAGCTAGTATTTTTTTTATTCTGTTAATATAGAGAAAATGAATTTTAAACTTTTCAGGCTAATAAGAAATTTGAAATCCTTTCTGCTAAACTCAAATGTTATGTTTAAGAAAAATTAAACTAGATATGAGTATCAATCTTGATTGTAGGATATATTTTAGCTAAATCCAACACATTGATTTGCTGTAGCCCAAATAGGCATTTTCAACACGCTATAAAGTATATTACCATATTTAAAAAAAAATGAGTCATTGATTGATTTTGACTTTTGATACATGAATGAAAGACGGAATGCTGGGATGACCACGATCATCATTTTCATATTATAATATTATCATTGATGATTGCCATTGATGCAACCCTCTCATCAAATCTTCCATTGTCATCCTTCCCTTGAAGAGGAATTTTTATTTCAATAACTGTGGCTCTTTCATTTTTCATCTCGGAGAGTCTCTTGATCTGATCAATCATACTCCCAACAATCTTCTTTATACATTCTTAGGATTCCACTGTGTTTTTTCTACATCTGTCCATCTCAGTAATCTATAAAGTGATACATATTATAATCACAGTTAATAACCTATGGAAAGATGACCCACGAAGGTGTTTCATCCATTTTGAAATCCCAGCTCATTAGCTGACAATAATCATTCATAGAGGAATGCACCTATTAACAGTGTTATGACCGAGGGATTCTAAGTACAGACTTTCAAATGTGCAGCCAGTACATTTATGGACTGAAACTTGAGAGATCCCAATGCCTTTGAACTTCAATTAATTAACACCTACACGATTCCTGCCCACCTGGTCCATGGCCCTAGAGTTATTATTATTCAGCATTCCCCTTCCCTTACACACGTTCCTAGTCATAATATGCACATATTTTCCCCAGTGATAAGAGGGCCAAGGTGTGTAATAAATTTGAGAGATTTTAATGAAAACTGATGGTTGGCTGGACACTACATTCCAGATTAAATATTGTGATACCTATTGGAGAAACTCCAGAGGTAACTAAGGATTTATTCGGATTTGGTTATTCATTTACGAGAGGAAGACCCTAAAATACAATTGATTGCCTGGGTAGTAACCCTTTGAGATGAAGTTCGAAGGGTGCTAATTGAGGGTGGTCGACCCAAATTATTTAAACCCCATCAGGTTTCTATCTCTTTTTTCTTGCAGCCGTAACGAGAGGATTCACATCCCAAGGCTTTTAAAATGTAATAACAAGTAAGTATTAAATGAGACACGCCTAGCTTAATAGTTACAAGCAGACCGAGATTACAAGAGCAACATGTTAAATGATACCAGATTTCAAGTTCTTCTTCATTTAATGGACGTGAAGAAGCTGTCAATTCTTTTCTTAATTCTTTCACATTATTCCTTAACTGATGCACAGTTTCATAGAAATACAAACCACCCTCATTCCTTAGGCTCATTTCGTTTCCTTCTAACTTGACTTTTTACGAGTCCAATAAATTAGACCTCATTAAAATATATTCTTGTATTGAAAATCTTAAGCCCAATAGAAATTTAAAGTTCAAAATATTGTAATGATGATAAGGGTTCCAAGAAGTTATCAGAATCTACTCAGAAGCCTAGTCTCAAATATTTGATTTCTCATAGATGGACTTGAACGACTACACCCGATGTAATTGGAGCAGTTGATCCTGAGATGCAAAGAGTGTTTTAAAAAAGAGAGGAGAATATTCACCAACTTCACATCATTTGCCCTAGTCGATGCTCCATGATGGATGAAAATGTAGATATTGCCAGGGCAGCTTCATGATCATTATGAAAACGAGCTGAGGAAGAAATTTTGTTTAAGTATAAAAGATACATACACAAGATAGGTGATCTCCCAGCATTCATCCCATCTTACAATCTATACATTTCAAACTCATCTGAAATCTCTCAGAGTTTCAGAGCCATCCATAACATTTTTTTCTGCCGACGGCAAACTCAAGTCAAGATTATTGGCCCAATCAAATGGGTGCTTTATGGATATATGTATATACAAGGAGGGTTATTTTCTTGGCTGGGGCAAACAAGATTGAAGGTATATCTCGTTATACAAGTTCATCCTAACTATTATTTTTGGAGATAGCCAAGATTTTGGAAGAAGATTGAGTGGAACAAGACGAGCTACATTGTATTGATATAGGTATATAGGAAGGATGTTTCTCTATTTATAAGGTGTTATTACCCAGCTCGGTTGAGTGAAGTATTTAAGGTGTGAGGGATCTCAGAATATTAGTTTAGTTTAAAAGAAGAGGTTGATCTGCATACGAATAATAATAATAACGAGCATAACTTTTCAGAGTTCACGATGTTTCATCCATCCATCGCATCGCATCGTCTCCCGGGGGCGTAGATGCATAAATCCATGGCTTGAAAGAACCTGAACTGTCTCTTATCATGATCACGGTATATCTTAAATTAACACCTTTAATTGCGCTAATAATTGCAACCTTGACTAAGAAAGAACACGAAGGCGTAATCAACCATGAGACGTGGTTCGGGCATGCCCTTTACTTAAGAACCAACTGACCTTCAATGAAAACATCTCTCATACATCAACTCCAACACCTAATCTTAATGAACAATTGCATGACCCAACTCTTAGCCAGCACATGCTGCATTACATCCTTCATGTAGCTATCGGATTTATATCAAACCATTAAGGCAGTTCCTCGGTACATTCAACCCTCGTCTTTTTATACACATTACCTCCAGCCTAAAAAAAACAATGAAAATTACACCCCAATATATCTCTAAATCTGTGGGCCACAACTGGTTGGAAAAGCAGGCCCAAACTTTTGCTTCAAAGCCCGCACTTTCCATTACGTCTTGTTTCTCAAAAGTAATCTCTAAATAAAAAATAGCGGCTTGGGATTTGAGCTGCCCTGATTGTGAAAGGGATCAATGCTTATATCCCCCATAATTATTGGCGAGGTCTCATACCCGATGAAAAATAGAAGGCGTTAATGGTATTACACTGTACACACAGTTTTAAGCTCAGAGGCCACAAGACCCGAACTTCCGCAGAGGATAAATGTCCAAGAGATATATTGATAGTGGGACTTGAGCGTGTGACTTCCATGATAAACAGGAGATTGGAACAGAGAACTACTGATTGTCAGCTTTGGCAAAGATTTCCTCCCTCCTCTCTCTTCTTCTATTACTCACTAACTTACACACCAAACACCGATTTACACGTTTTACCCTAATGAGAAATCCCTCAAGAATTTTATACAAACGTCCCATCTTGGCACCTCAACTCTTGTACCTTCCAGGGGGATGTTTACATACCAACTTTCCCAACACAGCCCAAACAATCAGCCTTGTACACTAGTGAAAGCATCAAAAATAGCACAGCAAGACCACCACACACAGACAATGACTCATCAAAGTCAAAATCTCTACTCCATCCATGTAATCTGACTCTCACCTCTTGGAAAGTTATTATTGGTAAGGGGAAAAGTGGACAGGAAAAACCATGTAGTTACATGTGACTATGGTGAAATACCTAACTACCTTTACTGAATAAGAATCCATGCAAAGAATATATAAGAGAGAAAAGGCGGAAAATAAAATTCGGGATGAGCTGATCTCACATACTCGAGGTCAAAGTTTGTTGTGTTAGAGATACACGAAATCCCGGGTGGGTAGATATGTTCCGAGAGTTGATGTCCAGACGAGGAGAGTATCTGCGTAAAATAATATACGTGCTGGTGGAATATAAAAAATGTATCTTGCTACTAGTTGGTCGATTGGGGCTATGTGTGCATATAGATATTGTGCAAGTGTATAGATGCTGGAGAAGTGAGTTCAATTTCAAAATAACAGGGGACTGATTAGATCGATACTTGGTACGCTGGCTCCTTTACTTATATGTATCCCCTCAATTTTTTATTAACCCCTCAAACCATTTTTGATTCTCGGAAATACCGTTTTCCACTCTTCTCTTAAAAAAGGGAAGACAAAATTCCGAGGGAAGCGCATGCCCTTATTTCATCAAAGAAAAGTAAAAAATTTCTCATTCCCCTTTTCTCCCTATGTATTTCTATATAAATATATATTTCCAGGGCTCTCTCTGTACACAAATTCCCGTCTTTCTACCTCCATCATCCTTCTATTCACTTTTTACTGTTTAAGAGTAGAAACGAGAGTCCAAGTCAGTGTGTACCTCTTCTACATCTTTCTCAATTTTAACTGCTGTACAAAACTTGCGCACTTCTTTCATCTGATATTAAAGGGAAAAGGTGCCAGTGTTTTTCAAGAACGGGTCTCCCTTAGCATGGCTAACAAGCCTATTCAATCGATACTTCCCTATTCTCCCTTCGTCATTAGGAGTAACTTGCTTTTCCTCACAGATCCTTTTTATTTCCGATCAATCCTGTGCCAAGGGGAAGTTTGCGAAATTTTATTATTCTCAACCCTTTCTTTATTTGTCACATCTTAAATCTCAGCTACAGGCTACAGTACTGACATGGATGATATTCTAATTACCACTGGGAGTAAAAGATTCGAGACAAACATCTGTTAAAAATCTCAACGTTGGAATTTCCTTTGAAAAAATGTACGTGCACCCCCTACACTGAAGGAGATGATCGAGCCATCTTTGCCACCGGTGACCCTTGCCAAATCCAATTGCAATGCAACAGGTGTAACACCGCTCCATGGCACTGTACTATGAGAAAATCACTTCTGAGCTTATGGCCCTCTTCACCTGGGCTTGTATTGCAACGGATTGCATGGTCGTAACTCGTAACCACAAATATTATTATGCTCTGCTTTATCTAAAAACATGTCAAGCCGGATCAAGGTTGCGTATCTTCTATGGATGTGTATGTCATGCAAATATGTGCATTCCACCTGAACTTCTGGGTGTAAGATATGTTCAATGTTTGCATGTAGTGCAGTAGTCACACTGACGAGTTATGGGCTATTGATGGCCTTGAAAACACGCTATTGAATCTTCTACAAGTGAAAGTCTCAAATAGTATCGAGCCATTGTTCCCCTATGCACATGCACATGAATTCCATTTATGGTGGCTGAATATTTTGGGCTTGAATTGTGGATGGATGCATAATTTTAATTAATTCTGAAGGTCATATATAAAGTCATTATGTACCTGATCATCGATTAAAGAAATTAAAATCTTGTTTCTCACCGCAAAAACGTAGATTAAAATTTTCAGTTTAATTTAACACTTTGACAGACTAAGATTAAATTTAAGTATAAGGAAGATTGATCGTAAATAATAAATAATGAAATTATGATTCTGCTTTGTCAATAATTGATCACATAAATTATAATATGAATTATGATTTTGTGCCGAAACTTGCTGCCCAGATATCTCACTTGGCAACATCAAGTTGATTGTAATAACAGCCATTAGGCCTCATCACTAATTGCTTATGCCATGCTCACATACCTCGTATGCAAATTCATCTAATTATATGCGAGTGATCAACCACAATACTGGACACCACGCCATGCCTAAACTACAAGATATGTAACGATGAAACAACCACCCTTTGCAACTTATATGCAACTTATTATAATGTCCATCTGTTCACCTCCAATCAGCTCTGATGGACTTTCCGACTTTTCCTCTCCTCTCCACCGTTTGATAATTGTAATGCATTCCACGATCCTCAGCCAACCTTTGTGCTGTAAATGCTAAGTCGTTGTTAGATGAAGCACAATTAAAAATTCTTCTACGATGAACAGATATAATAAAAAGACTGAATTGCTGGACTGGACAAGGTTAAGCATGAAGCATTCTCCTAACCAAGCCTTTTTGTCTCTGACTTTTACGATTGAAGAGAAAAGCAGTCTTCTTGGTTAGTTAAAGAGTTGTGTAATATAGTTTGGAGATCTAATCAAGCATTTTTAAGCCTAATACCACCCAGAGTTGACAATTACCAGTGACTGTATTACAATCAGGACTTCTAATTAAAATTCTACTCAACGAAAGATACTCTTCTGTGACATTCTATTCAACTCTAATAAGATTACTTACTATATTCATGCAGCCTCTATCCTCCCCTCACTTTACATTTTTTATCCCTTTGATTAGGCCATGCATGACTACATTTAAAGATCAATATTAGTGATAATGCATTTGACGATGGTCAACCAAAGTTTTAAAAAAACCTTTGGCTCTGGAATTAAAAAATGAGTCAACATTACACAAGAGACCCTGAACTAAAACCAACCATCCCTTATCGTTTTCTATGTACGACGAGTTTCCTCCGAAATAAATTCCTCCCGTCGTTCATACTTCATGTACACAAAGATGAAAAATACGCAGGATTACCCAACCACTATGGGATAGATTCAACTAATTGTAAAAGCACTTTGACATGTCAGACTGCATGCCTCCCTCATTCGAACTCGACCCAACTCACCCTTCTTCCCGACATAAAAACGAAACGAACTTAATGTCTAATGTTAACTTCCCAAACTCTGTCATCCACCATAGCACTCCATTTAGGTCTTGGTACTCAACATATAGGGATCATCCCTTTAAAGTAAACCTGCTGACTACATCAACCTACCCTTAATAAGTACAATGCACATAGAAGAGTAGAGTACACCGTTTTAATGACGAAGACCGTACCAAGCCCAGATTTTTCCCCCCGAGCTTGAGAAAGAAATGAGATAGGTGAGTAAACCTAGTCAGGAAGAAACGACAATACCTTCTCTTCTTCAAAATAACCTAAACTATACACTATGCTAATCACAACACCTGGAATAATTAAACAGAAAAAAGGTTCATGTTCACACAGAAAGAAAACTTAACCAACCAACCACCTTCTTCAAGGTTAATTCCTTTTACGACAGCATCCCTTTTTACAACCCTCATATTACTTGGAGCAAAATGTAGCCTTATACACAGATTTATAAAATGTTCACCTACAACCTTAGAACATGGAATGAAAAGAGCCAGGAGATCGACGCTGAATCTTTAAAATGTCAAGTTGAAGCTCATAATAAAACCTAACACCAACACCTGAGAGGCGATTTCAGCCTAACCACAGACCAACTTCAAACTTCACATCACAACACCCCAAAAGTTACAAGACAGGAGAGGACCGTAAAATAAAAACACTGGATAATTTATGCACCATCGTCCTCATTTTATTTCATTCATGCATCTATGAAAACACTCAAGTTGACCAGCATACAACAAGCTTTAACAAGCTCAGAGTTTTATTTGACATTTCAACAGGCGAATTGTTGACTGCCACTAATTTCGATTAAGTTTTTACTTAAAAATGATTTTTTTTAAAGTTGTAACCCCTTCCTTCTCTCCTTCTTTACAAACTTACAACCAGAAATAGTGTAATCGGCTCATAAAGAAAAAATTAATTGGTCAAGATTAGTACCATTGATTCAACTCAAGTACGAGGCGAGGGTGGATTTGCTCACAAACTATTTACTATCCAACTGAGGTCACAATTCGTTCTGATTTTCAAACCAAAAAAAACACTTATTGTAACTCGTACGTAACGATATCACCGTCGCAGTGGCCGATAATTTAAGCGATATTGACGCTTATAGTGAAAACACAAGCACTCAGCACTCATTGCTTATCTAATCTCTGTTCCTTCATTACATCGATTAAAGCACCTCCACCTCAAGCATAAAATTTATTTCCAACCATCATGCTTACTTGAATAACAAATCAATTTTTCAATCAAGTAAGGTCAACGAATAAAGATATACGCACCTCTGAATACAGGATTCTTCCCAACAGAGATCTATGGTGAGCATCATCGTGTATGCTAATCAATTCTGAATATTAATTTAAACTTTAATTTTTGCACCTTGTCTATCAGCTTATAAAAAAAAGTCGTATTAATTTGATCTCCCCTGGATTGTATTGTATCGCATGCCAAACCACCACCACCACCACCACCACTACCACCAAATATCAAGTAGAAAAACCTCCATAATATAAAATTGTAAAGTCAATGCTGTCAAACTTGATTTCAGTAATTCCTTGTCCATGTCCCTTACCTCAAATTGAGTTCTACAACATCCTCATACCACCTCAATTATTCATCACCAACTGAAACTACACAGGCACCTGCTGCCTTTATCTAAACAACTTCCAGCTTCAAGGCTTATCTGATAAGCTTATTCATTCCACATGGAATATAAAAAACAATCCATCCTACCACTCCTCCACTAATTCAAATCACCATTTCATAATGCATTGAGAATTTATTTCATGAACAAAGTGATCAAAGAAGCCTTTTTGGATCCATGAGTTGGTCATTAAGAGAGAAGCGGAGTTTTATAGAGAGTGTTACATTTCGTAACTTCATCTCCAACCCCAAAGATTTCGCCTAAAGCACCTCAGGTCCACTTGCGAGCATTTGAGCTTTTTTTTTCTCCTCTGACTTTCTCCCCTCTTCTCAACTTCTCCGTCTAACTACTTTTTTTCTGTCAAAACTAGTAGGTGAAATAGAAAGATTAACATTCACTAAAGTAAAGGCATACACATTATATTATCAAGGAACGGGTTCTTATAGATTTTACGATTACAGCTTACAGTTTCTCAGGGTCAATAGTCCAATATGGAATACACAACTATTAAGGAGCCTTTTGATCGTCTTTATCCCTTGCATCTGAATTGATCAACAGTTGATTTAATTCCAGACTTCCTTGATGCAGACAACAGACGTGCCTAGAATTGCGGGCTGTACCCACTACTGCCACTACCTACTACTCTATACGTTCCAGGGGCTCTGTTGGTAAACTCAGTAAAATATCAAGTCTGAGGGTAGCTTGAAATTACACGAAACTACGTAGGTACTTATGCGGAGAATGTTGGAGATTTTGATCGAAGCACAAATCACAATAAAGAACAGTATTCAATGGGTGGAAATAGTATTCCACTATTAACATATTTATCTAATACCAATACTACATGGGTCGTTATTTCAAAAAGCTTTAGCCTTCTGATTAGACATTATGAATTCAGAAGGATCTCGTCCCTCAGCGACGTAAGTGAATGACAGCTAATAGTAAAAATAGTAGAGAATTCCCAATTGGCTTGTGCTGCAGATGACATTCCGAGTTGCTCTTGAACCCCCAGTCTCGTCAACATCAGTTCACGCTTGATAACTCGTAGAAATTGAAAGTTCATACAAATCAGTCAAAAAGCATCTCGTCTCAAATATTTTCAACTTTTTTATTCTACTCGTTTGGGAAAAGAACAAGCTGCTGGGCTAAAAGATAGATTGTCAAAAATGAGTCGAGTGTGACAGGGAAGGGTAGTTCTGAAGAAACAAATAGACGATGTGCTATTAGGGATTTTCTATTGTTGATTGTAAATAAATAAATTTACATCTCTGCGCTTTGCATCCAGAGAGGAGTGAAGGGAGAAATGAGCCCAGTTGTCAAAAGACAATCAAACAAGTCAATTATATGGCACTGTAGGTTTATTAAGATTAAGGTGAGCCTGATGCTGAGTTTTAGATTCAATTTCGTAAAGTCGTGATCCACTCAACGTGCACAATATACAAGTACGTCCGCTCGTAGACGAGAAAACAAAAGACGTCAGATTACAAACGTCTCTGTTCATGAGTAATCGAGAAGTTACTAAACTGGCTCCAGCCGGCTAAGCGCCTTTTTTCATTAATTACATAGGTGTGGGGTTATCAGGAAATTAAACTTGAGGTTTGATAATTACATATCTATATATTCTTCCACGTACTATTTCATTCGTACTGACTCCGCTCAATTTTATTGCTACGATGAGGAGAGAGGGTGGAAGTCTGCATGGGCTTTAGCATTGCCAGATAATAAGTAAAATGTCATTGCACCTAAGCTAAAAAGTCAATACTCCACAAACTCCACTATTCAATCATGCCATTATCAGAATCAATGATTATTTTTCCTTATCAATCATGTACGATAACATCCTCCACTCATTACCACAACAGTCTGAGTCAGTCATTAGAAAATAACTGCATTTAGGAGCAAATTGGTTCGACGATTCACATTTTCTGTAGTACGTATTGGATTCTAAAGTGAGGAGGATGAGAAATGAAGCAACAAAATTATATTCAATACTAATCTCAATTGTTCCGAGTTGAGGAACAATGATCATATCGATTATTCTTGATTTTTAGGAAAAACTAAAGCACGATCCGTTATCAGCCAGAGTGCAGCAGCAGGGCAATAGACTATGAACAGAGGGATAATAATATTAGACTTATAAAAAAAAGCTCAAGGTACGTAAGAGCCTGGGATACTACACGTTTCCCCCTATATCCATATTAAAATGTTTTATGACAAGTATAATTATCATGAGGGTATGTTTAAAGTCACGTTGCTAGCTAATTACTACTGAACGCAAATTACTCTTAAGAAAGCATTAATCATGCACAAGTTCATGCAAATATTCCTTAGTGGTTGTTTTCAAGCCATTAGAGAGACCACTAAGATTACCAGCATAACAGGCCAGAAATCAAAAACGTCACGATTCTCCAAACCTATGATTATGATTACAACTCTAGAGCTCTCTTATAAATCCAAAATTTAACATTAGTGAATAGAAAAATACGGAGCAATAACTTTTTAGGCATTTATCTTAGAGCCTCTTCTCTAAGATAAACGCGCCATCAACCATCACATCCCCCCATACAATATGCAGAGGGAAGATGTTTCACTTAACACTTATCGTTTTTTTCTCGGTGAATTACTCGATCCCAAATAACGTCCAACTTCCACTATCCAACTTCTGTAATATTAGAGCTCATATCCAAAAGCCGGAATATCGTCTAGATTCTATAGACAGTAGCATCTATATCGTGTATTATATATAAATACAGACACACATTGTAACAGCTTCACTCAACCATGGAAAGAATTGATATTAAGGAAAATAAAGGTGTGTGCAAAGAATTTATGAGCTCCATGTATGCTTACTGACTGTATTTTTACAAATTGAGGTTGATAAAACTGTTAATACTGGACAATAAACCACCACCAACTATGTCACATTCCATATTACACAGACTGGTCTAGTTTGTTCACTTTATCTTGTCTGTGTGAGTGTGTGTTTGTAATTACGACGCAGGGGAAAGAAAAAGGACACTCTAAAAGCATGTATTCAATATCAGTTGTAAGAAAGTAAAATCTAGTCTCCTAGAGATGAGCATAACATGTACATAAGGGGATAGCAATTAAGTCTCATAATAATAGATGTATCAAAATAAGACCGGTGGTGGAGCCTTTGGTTTGGTTTGGCTTGTGGTGGTGGCCTTCTTCCTCCTTGGTCTCTTGCTGATTAAATTTAACTACTTGGAGAAGAACTCAAAGACTAATCACACTCGAGAGGTGCACAACATGGGCTACTTCACAATAATGTACAATTACAGTCTCTTTTATATAATCAAGCCCTCCCTGCCATGGACAAAGCCCTGATTTTCATTAAGGTTTCTTATTATCGTTGCTTCATACTACTTACTACTGTGTGTGTATGCACTATATTCTAATGTGAATACGTTCCTCCTTGTCTCAACAATAACTGTCAGTAATTTTTTATATCTTGAAAGTGGATTAATTCTTTAGGTTGGCTTCCTGAGGCGCCGTGTCACCAGGACATCCAGAATTTCACGTTTTCATTTATCAACTACCCTTGGATTTATGGGGCTTGTGCTTGGGCATGCTTAATGACTTATGATAGACGTTGATTAATTTATATCTGGAATGATATCCGTCAACCAACCGTCATCTATGGTGTAGAATAAAGATTAAGGACTGTACTAGTTAACTACATGGAGTCCTTTGACACTACTCATTATCTAGATTTGATTTGTAAAGAGAAGAAAATAAAACAACCCTTTGATCGAGTTCTCTAAATGCAAATATACCCTTTGGAGACAAAAGGTTGACTTTTTGGTTGGAATTGATTTTTGTCCCATTTTTAAGAAAATCATCTTAAGATCACACGGAAAGGAGTGTAGCCAGCAACCCTATTATTAAGACAATGCCACACACCGAAAATAATTCTTTGATTATTTCATGCATGGCAAGTCAACTCAGGCCAAAAAAACTCACGTCATTATTCCTCTTGACGTCCTGACAAAGAGGTACATGAAAGAGAGAGACAAGACAACTCTAGTACGGAAATAATTTTCATTTCTTGGAGCAGTAATTTACATTTAGATTACATTCAGCTGAAACAGGGATTCACAAAATCAATCCAATTGTCTCTCACGTACACCTGCTACTCGTTACTACAATTCAATCTACGTCTAATGACGTTGGGTTCTATATGAACAAAGATGTCTCGGAAAATCACTCATCAAACCCATTCGCTGGTGGTGAGGTTATGTAAAATATATTATAATAATCACAAGGGAATTTTTACATTTGAACCACCTTTATTAATAATGATGATTTTAGGGGGACAAAGAACCGAGTATTACAGGTTTGATTTGATGTACTATTTGTTTTTATTTTAAACAACTAAATTATGTATTTTCCATGTGCCTCGGTCCACATTGGAATTTTAGTAGAAACTGCATTGACTCTTTATGAAACGACAGACGAGAGATTGTATGGTTCGTTCTTGTCTTATGCCTTGCCGATGACATTAAAGGCACAGAGCCTCATTACAAAAAAGTATTGCTTCTGAATGATCATTATGGAACTTCATTTCTTCTGTCATTACGTTAATGACGGGTACAAGAAATATTTCCTTCCAGGGTTTCATTCCGTTTTTTCCTTAAAGCCAAAAATTTTGATTGCGTCGATAAAGGAGCAAAAAACATATTTTGGTATAAAACTCAACATTCTCGATATACTAGATAGGAAAGAGCCTTCATTAAAAGATCACATCCACTTTAATATATAAGATTATCTGATCCAATCTGATAACATCTTGTGCTTAACTACCTTGACCCAAGAACATTGTGTGGATGCACATATAAGAACGAAAATTGAGATTCCTAACTTAAATAACAGCGTGTTACTTAATTTACGAGTGTTTCTTGATTTGAAAGAGAAAAGTACTTTTTTCAATCCCTGCCTGGCCTACCCCGGACAAAATTCCTAGCGTATGTACGATAAATTGAAAAATGTCCAAGAAGCTGAGACTATTGGAGTAAAGGTCTTGTTCTTGTTGTGTATTGTATAAAACAAACGGTTAGGAAGGGGATGGGTTAAAGGACCCAGATATATAAAGACAAGGAATATCCACGACAAATGGGTGATACATTAGATCTCCTCTTGTGGGAATGGTTAATTTTAAGAAAGCACCGGTTCTGTTTTTCCTTCTTGTTCAGTAACTCACAATAGATAAGTTATTTTTACAAGCCAGCGAAAAATCGGAGTTTAGCTATTCGAAACGAGGCAGGGGGCCAAGCCATAAACGGCTAGCAATTAAAGAAACCGGTCAACTGTGAGTTTCTCGTATTTTACGCTCACCTCATCATCATTTTCTCTCAGACACCTCTAATGAATTCTAAATATGTGACCAGTATTTTTTTCATAATATTTTAAGGGACTACCTGCAGAGTTTGTTATCCCATCTGATACTCTAGTCTCTAATCTAACCCTACTACACGGGGGAACGAATTCCAGTAAATAAGAAATAACTACACAACTAGGAAACTACAAAATTTCCCTCTTCTTCAATGACAATGAATACGTTTGCTTAAACAAACATAATGATTCCGGGAGACGCCATTTTTATTTGGGTCTCGTAGATTTTAACCAAAAATAATAGATAATTAATTTATATTGTCAGATCATATTTTGTATGCGAATGTGATACTTGAAAGAAATAGTGAGATGAAAAAGCAACAGAATGGAATGGAATGAGCCCTCACCTGATTTACTTCATTCCATCTTCATTGTTACTCAACAATGCTTAGGCTTAGAGCTAGGAAGGATTTGATTTATTTATCTATTAGTTTTTTTTTAAATAATAAAAATGTGTGGAATGTGGTCGGAATTCGAAGCCATGGTGCTTCCAAATCTACTCCCTCTGTCAGCAGGGGGAACAACCACCTTAGAACTTATCATGAAAAACCTGACTAATCATTACCATAATATTGTTCAGCTTTATATTATCAATCCGATAAACGGTTGTAAAAATATATTAGAGGGGAGAAGGAGATTACTGGTGATCTTGGTATAATTCACTGAGAATACCTTGGAATGAATATGGATATGAACCTCTTGGAAATATTTCCAGCACTGTACGATAATAAAATAATATTATGTATGCATAGAGTTGGTTTAAGTTTTTGTGGAGGATGGTACAAGTTCCCTGATGGGTTATTAGACTTCGGCATTTGCCTCGTTGTAGGATGAGATATGAAATGAATGCAGAGCGAAATCATTAATAAGGAAAGAAATTAAAGGAACTGGAAAGGTGATAAAGTATTTGGAAAAGGATCATCCATGTCAGTCGGATGGAATGAGGATTGCATAAATTATCATTCCTCAACCCAAGTTGTGTGGCATTATGTGACAGCAGGTGAAGGGCTAGAGCAAAAAACAGAGGTTCAGGTGTTCTAAAGAGGCCTTAACCAATTCGGTCAAGTGTCAGCCAAAAACTACAGGGGGTTTCAAGCCAAGACCCGAGTGAGAAACACTCATTAAACTATGCCACGACTTATGGCTTTAATTCCATATCTATCTCTTCACAACTAGACTGAAGATCCCTTATCTTCTCACATCTTCCGATCATTATCCTTACTCGCCTATAATAATATCATATAGATACTGCCCAAGGTATTAGAACCGCTAACTATACATTTTTCTTTTAGTATCCTCTACGAATCTCCTAAAGATTTTTCCTATCCCTATTATCGTAAATACCTGAATCTGACGTGGGAAAATATTGCCAATCTACGCTTCAGACAAATTATTCACAATAAATTAACGGCTAACTATTTATTGGGCAGCCCTCAAAAGGAAATGTACACAGCATGGAGCACAAGTTTTATAAAATTATAAATTTTATATTCTATCACCCTTAATTAGTCTTGATAGAACATCTAGTTGAATGTAATCAAAGAACCCTTTAAATTGCTCATTTACATTCCAGTTCTCAGTGGAACAATAAAACGTTGAGACTTTTGGTGAGGAGCATGGACTGATATTTGAGAGGAAACAAGTCGACGGGGCATGTCAAATATTTCCTGAAACTTTACCGTAGACAGAAGACAACTGTTGCTGACTTACTGTACCAAGGTATTTTTTAAATACCAAAGTGAGCTATTCATTACAGCAATTTAAACTTGGGAGGCGAAGCAGTAGGGCCTCATGATGGACCACTCAGAACTCAAGCCATCACTTAAAAGAATACTTCTCATAAAGAATGAAAAATGTTACCACGTTCCCATTGACAAGAAAGCTGAAATAATCATCCATTGGTAAAGCATCATTGCTTTCTTCACTACCCAGGGCCAGTAATAGTCATACGAGCTAATGGCATGGCATGTGACTCCAGATGTGGTCCTTAGCTTACCCTCCAAAGTATTTAGAAATTTACTTGGTCTTGCTAGGATGCTAAATTATTCACTCGTTTGGAAAATCAAATCTAATGATACTCATTTAAGAAAGTCGGTAAGACATCTACACGGAGAAGCGGTCGTAAATTTGCAATGGAATAATGGAGGCTAGCATTGGCCCAGCAGGTTGCAATACCATTGACCAACAGGGGAAATAAAAATCACAGCCTCTTTTATAAGGCAGACTATTCTTTAAGAAGAGATGAGGAGCAGAAGGGCAAAAATAAATATCTAACCCTATCTCTTTACATGCTCAGCTAGCTCGAGTTCAGTGATTCAGTGTATTCCATTCAACAGCCCATCTACATGTTTCAAAGAAGGATGTAATCTTGTTGAAATGAACCGAACCCACAAAACTTGAGTTTGCAATTGGCTCCAGGCGTCATGATCTCAAACTACATTAAGTAATGCAAGATGTAATGAATAATCCTGCCATAATTAAAATTGCTGTATAAAAGTTACTCGAATTTGATTTTTTCCCTCTTATCTGGGATGGTAATAAAATCAGGGATGACTTGCCAGAGTGTCAGACTGATTAGCATTTCTTTTTACAAGTCAGGCATATTCACAAAGAATGTGGCAAGGGTCACGAGGGTCATTAAATTTATGCATATTATAAAATCCCTTTACGATAAAACTTGTCTTGTTTGATGAGCTGTATTAAACTTAAACCTTAAAGGTTTTTATCCCCAAAGGAAGATTATTGGATAATTCTTCTCCGTAGGATTCTACAGAGTGTATAGACTCCATACATTTTTTTTATACCGTCACCTTCCACTGAAAATATACCACAATAATATGCCATTGAAACTCCAGAGCATGGAGATGACCCACCTTTCCTTTACCTGATCCTCTCATAACCACTTATCTACTCCTCCTCATCAATTCAAAATACACTAACTACATTGCACAAAAAATTTATCAAGCGAGCTATCAAGCTATCGACAGTATTTCATCCAAATTTTAATGACGGTTCCTCCAATAATCTTTTTCTCCAGCCATATCCCTCTGTTTGTTATACTGACAGGGTGAGGGCAAAAACGGAATTAAGAATTTGAAGCCTTTGTGATTTTGAGATAAGTGGATTTCATAATTTTCATATCAAGTCATCTCTTGATAATCTGGCTTAATAATAATTCTCCCTTTCGGTAATCTAATTTAGGCATAAATCACCAGAGGCAGGCAAATTTAAATTACCGGTCCAAATCTATTTCATGATTAACATTTTTACATCATCAAATTCCTGGGCCATCAAAGCCCTTTGTTTTACCGGTACTCCTCTGAATGTCTAAATTCTTGCTCGTTATAATATTCCTCGAGATTCTCGCCTCCATTGTTTATCTTCCTTGGGTGGAATAATGAATGCAGGAAGACAGTCTGTATAAATGAAAGGTGAACATACTGAAACTGATGATTAGAGTGACGAGCTTTATGCCCTGGATCTATAATAATTACCATGCATTATTTTAGGCCGAGATTTGCCATCAGGGTCTAAATTACGGCGCACGACTCCGAACAAGGTGTTGAAATACAAGACACGAAAAGAACCGCAGTCCTGAGAGCTCTGACTTTGGAAAAGTTTATTAATCGGTGAACCCTGAGAGGGAATGCCAAATTCAAAAGTGAATAGACTAGGTCTCGGTGCCAGAGTTGTAAAGATTCATTTTTTGAAGCCTAGCAGGTGTGTTTAAAACTTCATGGGATGAGAGTAGTGTATAATATGCTATTTAATCCCAAAAAATTGAGCCATCAGCGTCGAACGCTTCAAGGGTCAAGGTTAATCCGACGGAAGCGTCCTATCGATAAGCGATGGAGCAG
>JAQFYM010000043.1:0-153414 GCA_034694785.1 Agrenia bidenticulata | reverse complement strand
GGCAAAGGATTCCCGCATATGCAAACCGGCAGGGCTTCGCACGGGCGTTCATTCTAAGAGCCAGAACTATAATACTGGGAGTAATAAAACTTTGTCATTAATTAAGAAATTCTTGAAGAATTACTCACTGGTCTGTGGCAAGGTTTACCCGGCGTAGGATCCTTGGGCTTGACCATATCCTGTATTTGAAGAACAGATTATTCAATAGTTCGTAAATTTAAAAATGCTTAAAACTATAAAATCAGGCGAATTACCACCAGCTACAGCTTGGGCGGCAACGGATTGCTGTGCACCAGCGAATCCACCTCCTCCATATCCTGCAAGTCCAATATAACTAAGTTAATTTTAGGCCATACATTTACTGACAATTAATTCTTGAGTTGAGTATTTATACGTTGTTGAGAGCCTCCGTATCCTTGAGCTGCAGCCCCTGCAGCCCCTGCCGCACCAAACCCACCTCCAACAGCCCCAGCTGCGGCTAATCCACCACCGGCACCTCCTCCAAATCCAGCGGCTCCAGCAGCTCCACCTCCGGCACCTCCTACAAATCCAGCAGCTCCAAATCCAGCGGCTCCAGCAGCTCCACCACTGGCACCTCCTGCAAATCCAGCAGCTGCAGCGGCTCCACCACCGGCACCTCCTGCTAATCCAGCAGCTCCAGCAACTCCTAATCCACTTCCGGCACCTCCTGCAAATCCAGCAGCTGCAGCGGCTCCACCACCGGCACCTCCTCCAAATCCAGCGGCTCCAGCAGCTCCACCACCGGCACCTCCTACAAATCCAGCAGCTCCAGCAGCTCCAAATCCACTTCCGGCACCTCCTCCAAATCCAGCAGCTGCAGCGGCTCCACTTCCGGCACCTCCTCCAAATCCAGCAGCTCCTGCACCTGGATAATTTCCGACACCTCCAACTGGTGCTGCAGCAGGATAAACACCCCCGACCGGTCCTTGAACTTTAGTTGAAAGATTAAACTAATAAAATAAATTTATTTATAGTTAGGACTTTGCAAATGTTGTAAGCGTACCTCCTTGGTATGCTCCAGCAGTTTCTATATAAGGGAAAAATTCTTGTAAATGTGATATGTAAACCATGCAAATTTAATAACTAATAAGTTAAAAGCGTACCACCATATCCACCTACTGCACCTGCACCAGAATACCCTTGTGAAACACCGCCATAACCCTGTTGTCCACCATAAGCTCCAGCACCTGCTACAGCTCCAGCACCTGCACCGGCATACCCTTGTGGAACACTACCATAGCTCTGTTGTGGTGGTGGAGGTCCACCATAAGCTCCAGGACCGGCATACCCTTGTGGAGCACCATAACTCTGTTGCGGATAAGCTTGTGGGGCACCATAACTCTGTTGCGGATAAGCTTGTGGGGCACCATAACTCTGTTGCGGATAAGAACTCTGTTGCGGATAAGCTCCAGCACCCGCATACCCTTGTGGGGCACCATAACTCTGTGGTGGAGCCACACCGGCACCATAACTCTGTGGTGGGGATGGTGGAAGTCCGTTATTAGCAGCACCGCCATAAACCTGTGGGGATGGGGGTCCATAAGCTGCTGGATTACCATAAACACCTGGTCTAAGAGGAGCAGAAGGTCCTACAGGAGCAGAAGGACCAACAGGAGAACCATAGCCCCCTGGACTACCACTATAAGCTCCAGCATTGGCTACAGGGCCGCCATAACCACTAGCTCCGTATCCTCCTGAAGCGCCAGCATTGGCCTCTGCGGCCCCACGACCAGCTCCATTGATATTCTGGATGCTTTGAGCTTGAGATGTCTGTGTGCTAGAGGCGGATCCAAGAATTCCAACGTTGTCTAGGAATGGGGCGGCTAATAAACCAAATACATTTTAAAAGGAACAATTAAAGCTAGGAATAATTTACAGGTGAGCTATTTGTATACCTTGAACGTAGCAAACTGCCAGTGTGAGAAGGATGGATACAGCTCCTTTCATTGTGGATGACTTATACGGATGAAAGTTAGGATGAGGTGAGATTCAAATAAGCCGTCAGACTGATTGACAACTGGTGACAAAAACTTCTGACTGACTGACAAAATAAGTTCCAGTTTAATCAGCTTATATAGCTCTGGCTTACTAACTTCGTTGCGTCTCGCAGAAATCGGAGAATTTAGAAAGTCGACGGGAGCTGAGCCTCCTAAACAAAGAAACAATGATTGTTTACATTTTCATTTCCATTGTAAGTGGTGAAGATAGATTTTAATTTTTAATGTCTCCGTTTTATGATCCATTTACAATTCTTTAGTAACAATCCCGAAGAAGTTCATGATTTTTGCTGCATGTCCGATTTCTTTCTCTCACTCACTTTTCTGCTCCTCATTTTTGCCACAGGCCGACTAATAGCAATGAAAAATGTTCAGAAGATTTCTCCATTGGGTTAATTAGTCAAAATATAGCGTTCATTAAGGATGCCTGACTAATAGTAAATCCTACATAAATAATTATGTTTTATGTGGACAGAAGCCGATCTGGGAAATTCCAGAACCATGACGTAAATCTTCCAGTAATGCCAGAGAAAGTTAAGTAAGATTTGTCACAAAATTTGATGTAAAATTTACTCCATGTGCAATTAAGTAGCATCCAAAGTACATTAAATAGGGCATACTACAATAGACTGTGCTGTTTGATTGCCTAGCCTCGTTAACAATAAAGATGTTTTAACTTTGAATTGTCAATTATGTCAAAAGTTTAAAGACTCAATTTTATTATGAAACCACAAGAGGTTTAAAACAAATTAAAGGTATTATCACGATTTAAATTATTGCAAACTTACCACCCTTATAAATATAATAAAATTTAGTATATACAAATCAAGAAAACCTTAAAACTATTATTTAGTATATAGTTTTTATATCGTCAGGTAACGCGTACAACCTGTAGTTGGATTGGAATATAGAAATTGGACTAATCCCAATCTATGCATTAACAATCATTCTTCAACAGCCCTATCTTAGCCTTTTGGTTAGTGTTTTCAATATATTCACTCGTAAGGATCCCTAGTTTAGTACAAGTCTTAAGGAGCTCATCTTTTGCCGTCCCTATAAATTTATTGTTGATGAAGGCTGGAAGTCCTCGATATCCATCATCCATGGTATACAATGGGACTCTAAAATTTCCCATAACCTCATGCCCAAACTCTTTGCTTTTCATTGCGGCCAGTTCCAGTTTTTCGAAATCTTTTAAAGTAATCTGAATTATGTAAATTAGTGTGAAATAGTTTCTTCGACAAGTAAAAATATATTTCTAATTCAAGATGAGACTTCCAATAAATGGTCATACCTCCAGAGCGAAGAAATGAAGGAAATACTTTTTTGCAGGGTGTGCATAGGTGAGATGATAATTTTTATCCCAGGTCATTTTCATAAGTGAGGTATCCATGTTAATTTCCTCTTCAAGCTCCCGCATCAAAGCTTCTGTAACCTTTTCTTTTGCCTCTTTCGCCGTAAGCACGTTCACATTCTCATCTACCTTCCCACCTGGAAACCTAATACAAAAAATAAATAATACTACATACTACAAACTTGGATTTTTATAAGGACATTATTTTTTAATGAATTTCCTCATACCCTAAGTGTCCGTCGAAACGAACGTGCATGAAAATGGCAGCCATGGGATCATACTTTTTCAAAACTAATTTAGACCAAGGTGCCCAAATCATTGCATGGACACCATGACTATAACCCTCTTGCAAAGACTCTTCGAACGAGCAATAAACAGGGTCAGAATTTTTCGGGTCTGTTCGAGTCCCACATGACTCACATGTGCTACCGACGGCTGCCATTGTTAGCGTTGGCGATATCGACGTTCACTAAACCTCTTTTTTCTTTGACCTGAATGATCGACTACAGAAACTCCTTACACCTGAAAAACAGACAGAAGATTTATTAAAAATTGGTACAGGATGAGTTTTATAAAATGGGACATTTCAACATTGCGAATATTGTGATATCTCCGCCAGTAGCCTATTTTAAACCCAACAAACAAAAATATAAGTTAACAGTTTGCATAAAAAGGTAATTTTGGAGGAACAGGAAGTTGGATAGTTTACAGGTAGTGTGAATCTCATATTTATCTCGCTTTCCACAGGTTTCCATTGACTATAGATTTTGAACTATTATCCTTCTACAATGTAAGATAAATATACTTTACTTTAAAAAAAAATTAAGTGAAATTACAATGCCGTCCAGTTAAGTCGAATCGTCGAATGTCGTAAATTGTAATTTTCAACCGGTTCTCAGTCTCAGTGCCGATGAAGTCTTCCTTCCTTCTGTCTTTGGTCAAATATAAGTAGAAATAAATAAACAGTTATTCCTCGAATATAATATTTGTATCCTGAATCCCCTAAAACATTCCAAGACCAACTGTGTTTTTAAAAGTGCTAAAATAAATTGAATATAACATAAAATAGTTTTGTGATGTCTCACCTCCAATCTCAAATTTAAATATTGTTATTCAAGGCACAGACACGTCAGGTTCAATATGGAAACAACTTGAAACAAGGGGAATTATGGAATAGCTAAAGTAACCCGACACCTAACTAGCAGGGCCCGACAATTCCGCGTAGCCACCCGACAATTCCGTGTAGCCACCCGACAGGCGGCGGAGGACTGAACTCTGAGCTTATCCGACAGGTCAACTAACCCTTTTAATGACATGGATGTACGTATTGTTTGTATTTGATGGGTTTCATGACCTTGCTCATAAGCACAGCACAATCTGTCCCGAAGGTCTATAGGCACTGGAAGTTCATATCGATGACATGAGTAAATATTAACGTATTTTATGAGATGTACATTTAAGGTATGACAGTTTGTGAATTCATATGGATTTTTGTGCATTGATTGTTGGAAGACTTGAGAAACACGCGTGAAGTTAGTACAAAAAAATTGTATTATTGCTGTGGCTCCAAGTTAATACAATTCGTAGAAATACATACATGCTGAAGAAGAAATTATTCTAAACAGTGATCAAAACAAGCTTATTATTCACAAAGTATATTATTGCCTTCATTACATTCGGAAAAGGGGAAGGGAATTCTTAACTCTGAAAGCTACAATAATAAAGATCATTTTGAATCCACTATCAACTACATAATGACTAATAGAATCTGTAAGGATTCGAAAACAAAAAAGTTAGGTAATACAGTTATCACTTGTTTAATGCAAACACATAATTCCCTATATTTTAATATCTAGGATCATATAGGGTTTCACAATATGCAGTAAGGTTCCTTCATTACAGAATGGAGACGGGAGAAGATGCAATTAGTAAAATGGAATTCCGCAATTTGGATTATTTTCCAATCCTTTTAGTAGCGACGAGTAAGGGGATGAGTTTGAAATTTTTATTCATCGGTGAGCTTGAATTTAGTGATTTGAAAACATTTTATTCTTGGGGATGATTCTTGCAAGCACAGTCACAAGAGCATCTCTTAATCCGTTTGGGAGTGTCCATGTTGCCAACTGAGCGGGGTCGAATAACTGGAGAGAGAAAAAAAGAGTATTGTAAATATATTTAAAACAATAGTATTTTGAAACATCAATAATGCATATAATACAAAGATAAATAATGCATCCCTGAATGAATTTATATTTCCTGTACCTAAGAATAAAAATTTAGCTTGAAATACAGAGCTTGTATGAATACAATACTATGAGTATGTACTGTTTGATAAATATATTTTATACACGGACAGAATGACAATAACTTAATTGATTCAACTCATAGGTATTCTTTGTCATTAATCCCATTCAGTATTACCAAAAAAACATGGACAAATATCTTTAAGATGGAATGGCATTTAATTTTAAAGTTTAATTAATTCAGTAATGTAATAAAACTCTTTTATAATCGCAATCGACTGTATTGACCATACCAAACAGCTAACACCTCTTCATACTATAAAGTCGAGACAAAGGATCTTTATGTTATTAGGAACAACAATGCTTGCACACCGGCGTTGCAATATTGAGGAAAACTACAAGAAAAAAATCTAAAATCTAATCTCTAAAAGGTTTGAAGATGAGATCGAATCCTGAGGCCTCTTGTTTTCAAGTACAAGTTAATATCAAAGAATAACAAGGATGCATATTATTATTATTCTGTTAAATTAAATAAAATCCTTCGACCTTGTAAACTCTATACAAATCATCATCATATCTTACAATCAAATCCTCAATCATCCAGTTGACCTTAACACTTTTATACCCACCTGTGATATTGTGATAATAAAATACGATGAACAGCCTAAAAGCGCATAGAAAATGGGCCAAATCATAAAAACTGTTTAAAAACCATTTTTCTCTGTATAAACCACCCTATTCATAATTTCCATTGCAAATTGCAACTTGCAACTCAACAATCACAAAAAAGGGATTTCTATTTTGCATTTGTAATCTATTCCTCGAAAAAAATCGTTTGAAATGAAAAATATTTAAGTTCTTAGAACTTATGCATATGAAGATGCAGGTATTTAATAATTTCTCTGTTGAGCAACCAGAACTCGAAACTCGAAAGTGAAAAGAGTTCATCCCCCAAGGGGGCTGAACAAAGATCGTGCTTCTCATTAAGCATACACAATTATTACTAACTGTTATCAGTATTATTATTATCATCATTATATTTACATTCATTCCCAACTAAAGTTGCAAACACTAAAAAATAAGGTACAATTAGGACAGGGGACTTTATAACGTGTGTGCATTGTAAAAGTCCCTGAGAAAAAAAAACATAATGAGCCGCATGTATGCAAAAAGGAATGGCAAGAAGGATTTAACCATGTATTTTACACGTCAAATCACCAACTCATTAAATCTTTAGAATCTAAATGCACCTCTGCAGTTCACTGGGGAAACTAGGCTAATTTCCATCCGCTACGGTTCAGTTTATTTAACTGATCTTGTTTACAATTTGCTTTTACAGCCTTTGAATTGTATTATGCAGATTGGAGACACTCACGAGAGGGATAGATTCTGGCTGCAACCCAGCAGTTCATGTTTTCATGCCAGTCCTATTTACTTTGTCTTCCATTGTCCTCTCTTCTCTATTATGTCCTAATAATAAGTAATCCTTCTTTCTACAAATTTGAATCCTGATGAATGGCAATAGCAAAAATAACCCATCTCCCTAGTCAGTAGTAGGAAAGTTGTAAATAGACATTCTAAATTCTAATTCTTGGCTTTTGGATGAGAAATTGGGAAAGAGACTAGGGTTAAAGGTTGCATTTGATATTCAGGCTGAATAGAAAAGAATTCATCAATTTAATCTCATCACGAAGCACGATGAGTTGCGGGGCTCATTGTGTTTGCATTTCGAGTCCCTGGTTCTTATTTAGATCTTTGTATTTACTGTGTCTTCATTGTATTTTTAATGTCGGTTTGTAAAGGAGGTAAAGAAACATGCATTTTTGCAAGTTTAAAAAATTTAAACTTAAAAAATTTAAATTAAAAAAATTGATCAATGCATAAATGTCTAAATTGTGTCAACATTTCAAAATCTTATATTAACACTATACAGCCTCATCAATATCGAGAAAAAATAAGAAAAAATTCTTGAGTTATCTCTTACCATGTTGAACATGAGCTCTTGGCATAATAGGAATAGGATGGGGCAAGGCTCTCTCTCGAATCTCTCCGGATTGAGGAATGCTTTGATGAGATCCAATGAAGAAAGGTCCAGAATGTACAGATGACTCTTCAATATGATTTCCTTGAGGCATAAGAACAGGGATTAAATGAGGTGGGATTCCAAGGGCACCAAAAGGTCCGTTATTATTTCTCTCTTGATGATGACGGGATTGTTGTTGTTGTTCTGTCTGGAACTGCTGATGGTCGTACTGTTGGGGCTGGAACTGTGGGGACTGGAACTGATGAGCATGGAACTGTTGAGCTTCATTCTGAGTCAATGGGATAGGCCCAATGATATGGATTGGAACTGAGGAAGACCCGGCAGCCGCAATTGCCGAGTTCAAAACATCGCTCAAAGGTTGACCATGGAAGCGTCTATTATTATTAAGGTTCATTGGCATTGGAGGTGCTTGGCGGTGATCATTCCCACTGTCACAGGAGATGGCCATTTTTTCTCCCGTAAAGTGAAGGTAACGAGGATCTGTGGTCATGTTAATGCCCAATAATTGTGGAAGCGGTTTAGACTGTTCGTCAACAATCTCTTCGGCTTTCTTCTTCTCAATCACACAGTTCATGTGAGATCGATGGTTCCTCTCAAACATATGCTGCAATCAAACCAAAGTATTTGTAAACATACTCACGTCACAACTTCAATAATGATTACAAACAATTTTAAATGTTTTTAATGCATGCATATGCAAAGTACTAGCAACAAGTTAATCTTCCAATTCTAATTAGTTTTACTAATTACAGGACTTAACGACGATCCTAGCTCATTGTGATTGCGACCAATTTAATCATTATGCAAAAGTCCAGAAAGAGAGAGACCATTGAACCCTTTTCAACTAATGGTAAGTGTATGTATTTGCAATGATTATTATTGCCTTGGGATGAAACTAGGTTTATTGCGTTGAGGCAAGGAAGGAAAGTAAAAGTGATATTGCAAATACCCAACTGCAATTCACTACATATTGCAAGAAAGGCAAGATGTGTTCATTACGATATTTATGAAAGAAATTGGTAGCGGTGAGATGAATGATGACATGAGGACATGCCATCCATCCTCAATCTTCCCCGTCACCATCATCATATGCCGAAACACATTGAGGACTGCAAGATTGTGTGAATGCAGCCACCACTTTTGCTCATCACTATAATATCCATTTCTTATAATGTTATTTCAGTGGTTTGATAGAAAAGAAAATTCGAAATCCTCTGTATTCTTATCTCAAGGCTTCATTGGAATGGGAATAGAAATTGTGAATGTACATAGGAGGAAGGATTGGGGAAAAAATTGTGGTCAATGATATGTCCCTTCCATTACACGATCATATTCTAAATTATCTTTGCCGAACTAATTTTACTACAGCAACGACGACTGCATCGTCGACATCAAGAACTCGAGAATTAAGCCTCGCGAAAGATAAAATTAGACAGGGAAATAAGAATGGGTATTTTTGTATCTACTAGATAGCTTTAGTAGATGAATCGTGACTTCACTATCCATACCTGATTCGAGATCGTTTTCTATGAAATAGTAATGACTTTTACTATAATGCTCAAGAGCGAAATATCAACTAACCATGTCCAATCTCATATGCATTTAGACAAGTTGAGATTGAAATTATAAATGAAGCATGGAAATCTAAGGGAAATTTACCTATCGATTTTCTGATCTTTGATGACCGTAGATTAGCTTTCTTATTCAAGCCATTTCAATTTATCGTTTGTCTCGGGTGTTAAAAAGGCTATTTGATTTTCTCACGAGATTCTGTAAGCATGAGAATTGAGCTGTGCTTTGGTATATTTGGCGTTTGACCTATAGTTCATGAGTTAGAGGATTAACACGTGGGTTTTTTATCATTAGCAGTACACACATCAATATCTACTTTGAACTTCTAAGGTTTTGCTTGGTAATTAAAAGGAAGCTTGGGTTAGTTTGGTGTGTCTTTGTTTTTTGTATCTACGTATGAATTATAACTTTTTTCCAATTGAAGATTAAAGTAGATTTTATTTCCTAGATAATTGTTTCCTGGTTTTTTGCAGGATCTTTAATTTTTTAAATAGGTTATGGATTTTCGTCTTCGTCGATCAACTTTTAACCCAGAGACATATTTATTGTATATTTTTTATGAGACCTAGGTTTTTGTGTCATCATGAATAAGAAGAGGAATAGAATAAAATAGCATTGAAATCTACCTCTTGAAGACTTAGTTCCAATGGTAATTTAAGCATAGTTACAGAACCATCTTCCCCACTATTATCATCCTCTTCAGATGAATCTTTGCTTGGTTTGGACGTGTTTTCCAATTTGCTTTCAGCAGATTCCAAGTCATTTCCAGGAGCAGATGGTCCACCTCCGATTCCAAGGATACTCTTCAGGTATTCAGGCTGGAGAAGGGCTTCAAACTGGAAATAGTAATAATTGTAAATGCTTGTGAAACTTGTAAAGCTCCAAAATACCAAAATCTCCGATGATAATGCTGACAATTTAAATTTAAATCCTTGTCAAATTTTTTTAACAAGACCTCTTCCTGTTCTATTATAACTTTTGTAGACAGTAAATCAATTGCAATTTTTACGCCCCATCCCCATCAATTACATTCCATTAGAATATAAAATTAGGATTTACGAGCTAAAAATGAAAATGAAAAAACATAACGACTTGTACAAGTCTCTAATTCTAACATAGCATCTATAAATCAGGATTTCTTCCATTCTGCTTCAGGATGACAGGTGCAACTCAAGTTTATCTCTGGTCAGATTGTAGTGTTGTTGTAAACCTCAAGGACTTATCTTATCCATTATATAGAAATTGTCTTCCTATACATTAGCGTTAGCATTCATATTACATCTTCTATAACACTAATCATGGGGGTAGAGTTTATATTATACGTGTAAAGGTAAGTTTTGCAAAGAGTACCAACACTGCCTCAGTCTAGAAGGTGCAATTGTCGAATTATGTTTTTTTAATGATTGCAAGAATTGCATTATTTTTTGTTATTTGATGTATAAATTCACTTTGCTTTTGTTAGTGAACAGGATGGAGGTAAGTGCCTACACTTTACCCACACACAATATCCCCAAGTTAAAAGTACATGGACGATATGAAATTATTAGAGTAGGAACATGACATATTACGGCTGGATTCCATTCATGCATCAATCTGACTCGGCATTTTTATATTTTAACTCAAGCTTATTATTATTCATGATTTTCAGTTTGTGAGAGTATGGAATTTTTTCAAATTGACTGACAGGAATTAGGCTAATGACAACCTTGCAGAAGAGTTGATGTTTAAAAATGTTGCATGCTATTTAAACAAAGACCATCATCCTCTTTTTATGCATTTTGTAACTCACCGGCGGCTGTGATTGTTGACTGTGTTGACAAGATGAAGTCGAGGTCAACCACGCTGAGAAGACTAAGGCTGTGGAAAGCATTGCTGCGATTACTATTGCAGTCACTGCAATGATCTTTGTCATTTGAATCGTGGTTGAGGTCTTCACGTTTCGATAAGCCTGGAAAGATTACAAATAAGTTATTTAAGACCATGCTTTTTTAACAAGAAATTTAAATATTGTAGGTCAAAAGAATTCAGTGGGTATCAATTTAGAGCTTTAACGAAATTTACATAAGATTATTTGTAATTACAAGTATTCTAGTTCTAGTATTTTTTTAGCAGTTTCACACGTGTAAATATCATAGTAGACTTAAAAATAGTGTTTATGAGGTCTTTATAGCGTCATTCTGATTAATTTGTTTATGTAGCATGTGGTAAAATATTTAAAAGTTTCTATAAAATACAGGTATAGCAGTTGGTAGTGCATCCAAGACATACTAATTATGAACAATTGGTTGAATATAAGAATTTCACCCAAAATGTTATGTTAGAAATGAAACAATTATTCTAATTGCTAATTACCATTTTGCCTTTTGTAATTATCTGTTAATTATTCCAACTCCAACGGGAATAATCTTAGTATCAAATGCAAAAATACTTAGAAAATACGTACAAATTAGTTCTAATGATTCCTGAAAAGTCTACATGCACAACTACACCTCGTCAAATTTCGCGTAAAACCTAAAATAATTAAAACCTGTCATGATCTATCAACCATATTTCATCGTAACAAAATCGCTAATTAAGGAACTGCTTTTTTATGTACCTCCCTAAAGCGGACTTGTCCCTGTCACAATTTTAATAATAGTTATATAGAACATATACTTTCTGCGTCCTAAGCTACCTTGTCAAGTGTCAACACTTCCTAGCCTTTTACTATTTTTCGAAGGTACCCCAACTTATCATCAATAATATATCCCACACATACTACCAAGTAAATAAAATCTTCAGGTTAATGACCGACCCGGTGCACGGTACATTAGGTCGTAGTATTATCATTATTACCTATTAAACGCTTAAAAACTTCCTTGTACGGACGCACCAGCCATAGATACAGAAATCGTTTCCATTGTAAACTGCATTCTGTATTTGTATTGTGCATTTCGAAATAAATGCATATCCTTTACGATTTTAACTATTAGCAAAAAAAACCAGTCTTTGCAAAATTGCAGCATCAACATTTACAATTCCAAATAAATACACAGGCTGGGGATTAAAGGATTTGAGATTAGCGTGACGAAAATCTAATACAATCAAAACATGCAAAATGTCAGGAAGTAAAGCGGGAGCTGCAATTTCCAATGAGTTAGAAAATTTAAGTAATCGCAAAATCCAACACTTGATTTTTATAGTCTCAAGGAAATTTTTTCATGTCCATAAGCATGAGTCCCAACCTCTACGCTTATTTTTTTCTTGTAAACGGAATTTCGCCATAAAACAACTTTATACTTTTTCAATTTTATTGTATCCGCTCCTTTCTAAAGGCTCTGATTTCCCTTGAAAGAAAAACAAAAAAGCAGCAGAGTTCTCAGTGATTAATATAAACTGTGTGAGCTTTTCATGAGGTTTCAAGGGTTGTCTTACTTGGATTTTTTCCCAATTCATTTTACATGCAAACTATAACTACCTCTAAAATCATTTAAGACTAGTATAAGATTTATTTGAAACCTATTTTGTGTAGGATGGCCAGGATGGGTACAGAGAGAGAATATAAACAGAATTAAAAACGATGTAGACTCAAGAGTTTAAAAAGTGTGACGCTTATATATATGTATGAAAGGAAGGTTTTTTACAAACTCCTTCTCTCATTTACAATAGATGAGAAAAAGAGAATTCAAAAGTTGAAATAAATTGTTGAGAAGGTGCAAGAAAATTGACCGACTTTGATCCCAAGGGTTTAACAGCTCGTAGTTCGTATTAGAATTAGCTTCGGCCATGCTTCAGTTACAAAATGAAAGTAAAATGTACAACTCAACAACAGTGGCAACTCAATACGCAGCACCCAGAGACACTTGTCGATTTTCTGTGCTGATAGGAATAAAATTATACTTAAGGAAAAAACGCTCAAACAATTATCATCACTGCTATCAAGGAATCATAAAATTATCAATCATGCTACTGGCTATAATTGCAAGACTTATTTTTTTATGTATTTAGACAGCTTTGACATGGGCTTGGCCTGTAGTGGATTTCTTCAAGCAGAAAGTTGCAACATAAATAAGTCTTGATTTGATCAAGAGTTTTGATTTTAACGAGAGCATTTATAGCTTTTTACTGTATGAGGAAAATATTTTCAAATACCGCTGCAGATAGCTACTTAATAGCTACTCTCTGAAATAGATTATGTAAAGACGTGAGAAGAAATAAGGAACAATTAGCAGGACGTGGAATTAACAGGCCAAAACATAACAAGCTTGACTTAATTTTTTATACGGTCAAATATTTCAACAATTTCATTAACTTAGATCATACTTAGGACGCTTATCTACCTGATTGGCTAACCTACTATAATCTATTATTCCAATGTGCTAACAAATCCACACAACCTATGCAGCTAACCTACTATTAAGGATATTAAAATCTACCTGATTCAAAAAAAAAGAGAAAAAAATGCTTCAATGTGCAAGAGAATGCATTAAAGTTCACAAATAATAAATAATATCCAAAGTTACATCTAAATCTAAAGACGAAAGTGCTCATTCGTTTAAAGTGGCTTTGCCAAAATGGAGATGCCGATCTCCCTAATTCATAAAAGTCCTCTCAGCTCTCAGATAATGAGGACTACGAGAAGAACAATGAAATGAATATACGGTTCTTTTGTTACTTTATAAGATGTTTTATATTTTATGCATTCGCATGGTCATGGAATAACTCTAGCTAGAATCAAGATGTGCACAATAAGGTAGAAAATAGTAAAAAATTGAACTAAAGTAAATGCAGTAAAGGCTGTTAATGACAAAAAATAGCTTCCTAGCTCTTGTAAATATTCCTTCATTTGGATAGTGTTTAAAAAAAAAGAGATTTAGGGTTTGAAGAAGACGACCATCAATAATTTATACCAGTCTATTCTCAAGATGTAAAATTTTTTCGAAGGAGGATGGTCTTTTAGCTGTCAGATCTCATCTCGATCTCCTTGTACAAGGACGGATAGATGATCGGAACAGAGAGCCTTATGAAAAGATTATCTTGTGGTGAAGGAAAGGAAAAGTTGTTCTATTTCCAAGATCCTATTACGGATTTCTAATTTTGTGCGCATATATCATAGTTAGAAAAAGGGACCTAAATAAATATAGATAAGGGCTCAGGTTCAGGTATAATAGGGACCAAATATTGCCTTAATAGTATTTTAAAATCAATATGGAAATAGTGAATGGGTTAATTTCGAGAGAACACCAGAAATAAAACTGAGCTCATTTAAATGTCCAGTTGCAAGTAACGGGGCCCACAAACCTTACGGGATTTAGATTCTTGGGCTATCTAAAGATAATTTTAGGGTACCCTATTTGTGGATATAATTCGTAGGGTTTTGTTTGAAAATCTTGAGAATAAGCATGAGGCAGTTTTGTGCTATCCTCAATCTTAACTATTGATTTTTTTACATCAACCCATGCCCATCACTACTAATTACGGGTGAAACCGGCAAACTTCCCAAACTGGGAGGAAGTACACAAAATACCTCATGTTCAATAACTGTGCATGTACACATACGACATACATAAAAATGCAAACCTTTCAATTAGACCTCAATGGTAGTTTTCAAAGACATTACAGACACCTTGAGAAAACTAAAAATGTTTTATGTTTAAAAGATCTTCCCATGTTTACTTGCTAAAATGAAATCCCGGATGACTTAATTAAAGCATATTATAACGAAATAAAAACCTACTGGAGGAGCTTCCTGGTAGTCAATATTGTCAAAATCTTTGACATTGACCGTGGTCATGGAGTCCGTATCACAGTTATCCATTTTCTCGTTCTTCTCCATATTCATTCCTGTTCACTCTCAAATAATATCTTGAATTTAAAAAAAACTGAAAATCAACTATGTATGATTTTTCTCTCAAAAACTTTCAACTAGTACTTGTAGAAGTTTTCTGAAGAAGAGATCCCTTGAGATTTAGTATACACACGAGGACACTTGGTTTATGACTGAGACGAAATGAACAAAGCTCTACAGCTTGGCAGTGGAAGTTCCTCTCACAAATAAGCCTGAAAATGCAATGGGATATAATAAATGCAACCCTTTCCTCTTCAAAATAATCTATTATAAAATCCAACCCTCACGCTCACCTTAGCTCTTACCTTAAGAAAGAATGCATTAGTACTTCAGTACATACACGATGCCTATATACCCATCCCTTTAAATATTGGCAATTCATGGGCAAAACATACTACATTACAGTTTCACAGCCACCAACAGTCGTGATGCCTACTTGGTATTCTAACATTTGAAAGTAAGTTTGTTATCATAATGATGCTGGGATAAAATAAGTCATAAGGTATTGAGGATTTTGCATCTATAATATCCTTGCCTTGGTAGTACATAAAGCTCCGTACATCACATGATCACCTGTGTAGTCGTAGTCCTTACATATATGAGCTTATGCCCAATGCAAAGTAAAGAGTTAAAGGGTTATCGTTTGATGGTTCCCCTAATAATAATAATTATAAAAAAAAATCTCATTCCTCATATAGGTTATTCCTGTGTAGAACTATTCTGCTAAAGTAGAAACTCTTACTATCCGATTCAACCAAGCTGTACATATTTAATCAGACCCAAGGTTTCCATTTTAGATTTTTAAATGAAGAAGAGCTCCCAAGGGGGTTTCTTGTTGAATAAATAAATAGCACTTGATGCTCATGATGATGATGTTGATAGTAGCTCAGGATTCAGAGTCAGTTAGCAGAACAGAGTACTTGTGTTCAGTAAAGTTCAGTTGAGGTGTTTTGACAAAACAGAATTGTCATGGCTTTTTCACAAAAGAATATCTCACCCAGTAAAGGACAGAACTGGGTTAACTTTTAATCTTAGTTGTGATACACTTTTCTCTCTCTAAACTGGCTCGTGCCAGGGCAACTCCTCTTCCTTTTTTTTTTTGACAATATAGACAAGATTGAGATCTTTTTCAAAATGAAAATTTACTCTGGTTAATTATTTGGAGTTTGTTATCTTTGATCTGAATGTCTTATTCGAGCCACTCCAAAGACTCCAAACCCGAAAAAGAAGAAACACATATGACAGGATGACAAGGATGAATAAAATAAAATACAATCAAAGGAATAGGTCACAAGGGTTACGACAGGAGAATTCAGGAGATATGGATGTCTCCAAATTAAAAGAAAAACAATTGACAATGATTGTATTAAATTTTGTATAGCTTAGAGCTTGATACAGTCCTTATGACTTTTGTATAGTTTGAAGCTTGATGCAGTCCTTAGGACGTTTATCAACACTCTCAAGGATTTGCATAAATCCAAAGAATGACGAGTGACCCTATATGAACGCACGTGCAAATTTACAAAATTTCTGTCAGAGAATGGCATTAAAATGTATTAAAATAAGCGTAACGTCTTAGATTGTAAGATTATCAAGATTAGCCTTGGTTAAGTTTCGCTATTATTATTATACTTAATGTGCATACGCATATGATAAGTATAAAATAGCGGAATACAGGCCCGTATGTGCTACTGTACTTATGGATGCCGTGCGGAGCTTTTAAATAACTTTTATTTATAAAACTAAAATAATATTTGCCTGGGTATGTCGTAGTAGCATCAAAAAGAAAACTTAACGATTCTATTCAACCGATTCTCGAGCATCTGGACCCCAAAAAAGTTTAATAGAGGTATTTAACGTTAGACGCATATCTGGATTGTTATTTTTTGTTAAACTGAGGTTAGTTAATTAGGTCAGAAGTAAATGCTTTTTGAAATTTTATTCATAACTCGTGAGGCCAACAGGTCACGGGATTTTCAAAAACCAACCGTGCGGTTTAAGAATGATAAATTCGCAAAAAACCGGCCTCCTAGACTGAATACATTCCTTGTGCTTTATAAAGATGGATATTCATGATAATAATGTATGAATTAATTAAATGCTAATAATTTTGACTTGACCTACCTACTTGATACACCAAAGCAAATTTTATGATACGCAACCTAAAGAAAAGTTACAACATAAACCTCTGATCATAGCATCATAAAAGAAGCTACTGAGCCTTGTCGGTACTAGGCAGTAGTAGGCAGAGAGAGGATGGCCAACAATGACCATATATAGTTGAAATACGATCAAGATGAATTTGACGCTAGGAATAGGAAGTTGGACACGAAGATATTTTAATTGTTTTCAGGTCTGTTAAGTATGCAGAAAGGATGAGATCTTTCAATGCAATGTAAGACGTATCCATGAAGGTATAAGAATTATCATTCAGAATTTAATTACAAATGTTTGGAGCTCAAGCTGTAAAAATATGAGCAAAAAGTTATTGATTCATGAATTACACTCTGAAAAGGCTTAAAACGATTTCTAAATTCAAGTACCTAAACAATAATATGCAGTGGGAATGTGGGAATCAAGAGATATTTGTGCATATAATTCTATGCATGTGTAGCTAAGTGACACGTATCATGGAAAATTACTAAACCTAAATATCAAAATGAGAGTTAATGTTGAGTTTTAAAATCCATTTTTCACCCTACAGCAGAGTCACTAATTTCGAATCACGCAAGAAATTTTAAGCTTTTGAGAATAACCACAGTCTTCAGCTCTTCACAAGATCAAACCGAAAGTTTAAAAAGGACTAAAATTTGGTATGAGAGTAAGTCCAAGTTGAAACCATTATAAACATTAAAAAGCTCTATATTTAAAGTCAGATCCTTCAACTCTGGTACCCAACGTCGACTTTATCATCACGAAATCCCCACCTTTATCTTCAGCCATGAAATTATTACCATACACAATCAATCCTCACCCAAAGAAGCTAAGATAGGTTAAAGAGATATTGAATTAGCATTTGTTGTGGTTGCAAGGATTAGTTGTAAGTTTAATTGAAGGGATCAAAGGGTTTTAAGCTTGATAGATTCTCCATTCAATTCGAACTCGTAGAAAATTCAGGTGAGCCCATATCAAGCACTGAATCCTAAACAAATGATTTTTAACTGGTCGGGTGAACACAACATCATTATCATTATATGTATACCTCGCATCTCTTCTTCTTGTGCTAGTCCATGTAACGAAGAATAGAACGGATAATAATACTAGTAACGAAATTTGAAGGGAAACTTTCTCATCTTAAGTAGTTAAGTGTAGTAAACTTTTTCAACTTTTAACACGGAGGTTGTATTTTTTTTGTCTCCCATTCGAAATTTGAAAACCTTTCAAGTCTCATATGCAAGTCCTTACAAGGTCTAATCCATTAATCCATATGTCAATGACGCTGAGTTCTAGTACAATTCCAGCACAGTCTAACATCGTCTAGAAATTAACAGGCTGTTAGATTCTAACACACCTGCATCCCAGTTAATCTCTGCCAGAACTTAACGTGTCAAGTCATCCCACAATTAAAGCAGTTAGACTGTGCTGGAACTAAAGCTATAGACTGTTTAAAGTTCTAGCACAGCTAGATTTCAAATTTAAAGTTAACTAATAAATTAGATATGATTATGAATAATTAAAGATGCCATCCTGATATTGACTGCAGAAATAAATAAAATTCCGTTCAACACATACCAATTTGTAGGATTTAAATGAACTTAAATTGCATATCTACAAAGCGGGGCGAAGTTTTCGAACCCCCATTTCGTCGATTAGAAATACGATTTCGATCCAGGCCGGACTAGCCCTCGCTTCGGCTCTGAACAAAGGAAAGATTTTGATTAATTTCTCATTAAGTGTCAATGAGATTTTGTGTCATGTTGGTCTTACCCCAGAGAGCCAAATTTCTCGTCCGTCTGTCTGTCTTGCCCGATCTTGCCCTGGGGTGGGTTAAGGCAATGAAGAAGTGGAAAGTGGGCAGTGTCAGATTGTGGAGACATGACCCGCAGTCTGGAGGAGAGTTGTTGGAACATCAAGTCCGTCCTCGTGACTTTGGTTAACGGAATTGAGCGGCTCGCTGAGGTTGCAATCTCACTACTACTCTGCACTTGGCTAAAAGACAACATTTTCTCACTTGTGTAGGGAGTCTTCTACCTGGTAAGTGGTGTCTCTCTCATATGTTAAATATTATTATTATTATTATTATTATTATTACCCTCATCATTCATCATCATCAATTTAACATGTGCATCAACAAACTACGATTCTATCATTTGGTACCCACTCTCATTGGTGCACTTTAACCTGCCCCACAATTTTTTCCTAGCCCTTTGTCTAATGTAGAAGAATATCAGTCCGAGAGTTCGGATTTCAACATGTTAGCCAGTCTCGACATTTATCATTAGGGTTATTTGGGTAGTGATCTGAGGATCAGAGAGGGTAGAGGGTATATGCCAAGGGATTTATATGCAGGCATAATGCTCAGAATTTTATTTTTTATTTTTCTCATGTCACATGTCTTTGGTTCATTCCTTTTTAAGGTAAGTAAAATAGACGAGAGCGAGGTAAAACGACACTTTTATGGATCGAGTTGTAGCGGTAGTTTTATTGGAGGGAGAGGTTCATTATCATTAACAAAGGGCTTGTCTAGTCGGGCCATGCTCAGGCATACCGCGTGTCAGAATACAGAATGTGAGACGCGCCTCTACTCATGGTGCATGCTTCAAGCTAAGAGCCAGAACTATAATAACTAATAACCGCTGCTGCTCTGTACTGTTGTGTCAGATCCGGTCAACTGTGCCCCGAAACGACTAGAATTGCTAGATAGCCCTTTATCTGATTCTTTTTGTTTTAAACCAACTTATCTTTCCTGTACTTTACCTTCGTCTTTAATTTATTAAAGTTTTGAAAGTAAAAAAAGGCAATTTTTAGTTGTGTTGGAATTATAGCCACCTTTGCTTCGCGTGCTGCATGGATTTCGGCACAGGGTAACTTTACTTCTGCTTTCGTCTTTTCTCCTACCAGGTTATGACAATCGGACTTTTAAAACGTACTTTTAAAATAGCAAACAAGGTTATTTCCTTTTGATATTTCAAAATCTATAGCAACGTGGGTTTATAAATCTTAGTATCCTTTTAGCTTAATAGTTTTCCTTGCTGGCCTAGGGGCCCTGACTTAAAAGTATTCATCCCTATAAAAGTGCTCCTACGGCCCATAAGCAAACCATAAGCAACGTCATGATTGAGCTCGTTGAACATAGCAGAAAACACATGAATATGAACATAATCGATTCTGTACTTATTTTTAGTCACACGTTGCTATAGATTTTGAAATACCAGAAGGAAATTACTTTGTATGCTCCTTCGGGCATTTTAAAAGTCCGGTTGTCATAACCTGGTTTAGAGAAAATACGGAAGCAGCAAGTAAAGTTACCTTGACTCCGGCATTATTCAGCATATTTTGGACTATTACGAGTTACAGCTTTTGTAGTCAGTCGAAATTCAAAGTTTGAATAACAAATAGTGAATAGACAATCATTTCTATAAGAGAAGGAAGTGAATTCCAATTTAAGGTTAAGTTAGGTCTGAATCTTGAATGTGTGGGGCATTCTTCTTTTCAACTTTCGTTAACGGTTTAAGAAAATCAAAAAATATCAACCCATGCGTTATAAAGATTAATTTTGATTAAAAAAATTATGTGTATGATTGAAGCATGTTAATAGATTTACGGGATCTAATTATTCAGTCTAAGGCTTTTGTTAGATAGACATATCAAGTTGAGCTGGACAGCTCGAAAACCATTTGAGCTACCATTTAAGCTGGCCAGCTCGATAAAAAATCGTGTTAAGCTGGGTAGTATAATTTTTTTTCGAGACAGCTCAATTTTTGCAGAACTGGTAGCTGAATTTTTTTTCGAGCTGGCCAGCTCGATCTTTTCCTACCGATCTTTTCCTACTTGGGTAGCTCAATTTTTTAAAGCTTCTGTCGACTGTGCACTGGAGTACTTTAGAAAAGAAACATCGCTTCGTGAACAACTGTCAACAACCTATTCGAACCTATTGCGTGCAGCACCTTTATTTACCAAAATTATTTTTTATTTACAGTTGATGAATTAGAGAATCCAAAGAATCTAAAGCCGAAGCGTTTAAAAACACGAATGCACCATCTTGACCTTAAATAGTCAAAGGTTATCAAAAGATTGGTGGATTATAAAAAGTTGGAATGTAAGTTAAAAACTTGTAACTTTTAATTCTATTTATTTATTTCTCGCTGAACTTAAGGATTTTAATTTGATCTTTGTAATTGATTGGCGTGTGTTAAAAGCTGATGGTATTGTTCATTTTGAATGTTTTTTGTAGGATTGAAGAGATGGAGGAGCCTGCCTCTACCTCCGGGCAAGATTGTGATGAGGACATCGATAATGTCATATCCGAAGAAAGAAGGGCTCAAGGGATGTTAGACATGGAACGATTTCCTTTTTTAAAGAAAACTCCGATTACGATGATGCATGACATACTAGGAATAAAATGGCTGACTCGTTTTTCATTAGGCTTAATGAAACCAAGTAAAGATTTTCGATCGAGCTGGAAGTGCTTTGTCCCAATCGCATACTGCTTAAAAGAAGGACAAGATTGTCTTACTCCATTCAATAATACCAGCATGGTTGAAAAAGCCCTTATAGAGCCAATGGTTCTGTTTGTAACTGGGGGCATTGGATCAAGCCAGTTTTTTTCAGTAAGCAAATCATCGTTAGAAGTGTATTTATCTAATTCGAGTTATTAATTATTGTGATATTTAAACTCATTTAGTACCTAGCGGAAACGGACCGGCCATCCACAATTTGTGGTCGAGTTTTTCAAGTCGGTGAGGCTACATATTCGTGCCGAGAATGTGGGATGGATCCTACTTGTGTACTTTGTGTTGACTGCTTTAAGTCATCTGCTCATAAAAATCACAGGTAAAATCAATCCTCTAAAATCAAGGAGCGTAACTAGCGAAAGAGTCGATTACAACTTCTTTGAGTTTTTTTTGCTTTTTTGCAGATATAAAATCGCAACATCCGGAGGAGGAGGATACTGTGATTGTGGTGACGTAGAAGCTTGGAAAGATAATGTTTATTGTCACATTCATACTCCAAAGGAAAATACCGCGGTTCGTCATCGCCCGGAAGCAGAAGGCTTGGAAGAAAGAGCTACTGTCTTATTCGATATTGCAATCAGATACTGTTACGAAATGACGACTTCAGAACTCAGTACTCGTTTACCCGAAGACCTGACCGTTCACAAGAACTTGGAAGATGCAGGAGATAAGGACCAACTATACTGCACAGTACTTTATAATGACGAGACTCACACATTTGATCTCGTTATACAGACACTCACTCGAGCTCTTCAATGTACTAAAAAGGATGCGATAGAATTTGCAAGAGTAATAGATAGGGAAGGTCGGAGTATAGTCAAAGTTGCAAAATTTCAGGTATCTATTCTTGTGATGTCTTTGGATTTTCTTATTCAATACGTTGGGAAGGTTAATTTTTTAAAATTGGTTTGCAGCCTTGCCTACAAGTCCAGCAAATGATCGAACGACAGACAGCTAAAAGTGGGACAAAACCGTTGAAGGTTGTAGTCATGAAGGCTCAAGTAATCGCTCATCAAGCGTTTGCGTTAAGACTCTTAAACTGGCTAGAAGTAATATGCTCCCACAGTGCAAAACTACGGACTGTCGTGGCTAATATTCTGTTCGGTCCAGAGGTAAGTGATCTGTCGATTTGAAAATCTTTCTCAATCAGATAATTTGTGAATCGTAAATGCGTTCCGTTGGAATGTATTGAATCACTATTTATTTGTATGAAACGTTACAATTACAGGAGTCTGATGAGCGATTAATTATAGAGGGTATTATTCTCAGTGATACGAAGCTTTGGAAGTCAGCCAGAACATGTTGGCATCGATTAGTGATCTCTGCATTGCTCAAGGATTATGAAAACAAGAAGCGGTTTGCTACTGTAAGCTTGTACTATTACTTGTTATTGTTAGTAGAAATTCGGATTCGATTATTGTATTTAAAATGACTCAAGCAATTGCATTTTATGTGCAGATTTTCACCAAGTCCTACGCCGATATGATGAAAGATTTTATTCAGGATGATCACGATCACTGTTTCTCCATCACTTCATTATCTGTCCAGATATTTACTGTGCCATCGATCGCTCATTATCTCGTTGAACAACATGACGTACTATTTACCATCATGCGAACCCTGCTGTCTGAGTGCGAACAACGACTAAATTCAAGTATGTAAATTAATTAGGATATTTTAAAGCTAAAAAACGTGGGATTAATAAGTTGATTATTTAAGAGCGGAAGCTGGAATTCGATAGAGGAAGCACTGGGAATAATTACTTCAAGCGTACAAATTTTGCCATACTCGACTTAAAGTATGTCCTATCGAATCCTCCTGTGGCCTGGTCAGATAGTATGGTGAAAAATTTCACCCACACAATCGATTCTTTCTTAAAGTTGCTTTCCTACATGCAGGTATCATATTTTCTCGACATTGGAAATTTTATGCTAAGATACTAAATCATCAGTGATGAAATATGGCCAAATTTTTTATAGGAAATGGATGCTGTTACTCGGCAAGTCGGTCAACATATGGAATATGAGCCAGAATGGGAATCCGCGTTCAATTTGCACATAAAACTCCAGCCAGTGGTGCAATTGTCTTTAGAGTGGTGTGGTTCCAACAAAACCGTATTCCTTCGTGCCTTTCGGTAATATTCTTTTTTCCGTACTATCTTTCAGTAACAAAATCCCCTCTAGATTTTCACCATGAAGTTTAATATCTTTTACAGCCACTGCCTGCATGACTTATCCAAAGCGTATGATGACTTAAAACAGCAAACGAATACGTTGGAACTAGCAAATCACTTCACCACTTCGTATATTTACGACGTGGGGTCACAGCCTGTATCCGTTCACTTACCTCTCACGCGCTACTTCGCAGGATTATACTTGTATTTAGAGAAATACGATCTAGAATTTTGTTCGATTGAATTTAGTTTGTCAACCTGTGAAAAACCTGTACCAGAAATGATAATAGAACCTGCTCTTCGTACTCAGATCCTAATTGCACAGGTAAATGACGTGATAAATTCAAGAATAGTATCAGCATATAGATCTTATTTTTTCTATTATTTGTATATTTCACTGTTACAGGTATATGCCGGAATGTGGAAGCGGAATGGTTACGCTCTGCTAAATCAGTTGTACTTCTACCATAATGTGAGATGTAGAACCGATATGTTGGACCGAGATATTGTAACATTACAAATTGGAGCTTCTCTTATTGAAAGTAACGAGTTCCTTATCCATGTGCTGAACCGGTTCGGGCTATATCCCTGGACAGATCCTAAATTTGATGATAGGGTACGATTTATTTATATTTATCGACGCTATGATACTTTCAAATAGCTAATTTGAGTAACCTTAATACTTGCATATTAGACGGCAAAAACTCAAGGTCCAGAAGAAGATATCGGGAAATACATAGCTGTATTATCAGATGAGTTCTTCGGTTTGATAATTACTATATTATCAGCTAGATACAACCCCGGTGTTGGACAGGTTTGTAGCAAATCTTTATAATTTTATGAAAAACTGTCGGGTCATTTAGAAATACGATTTTGTTTATATTTAGGTAACCAGAAAGGATAGCATAAAGAAAGAAGTGATACAGCAGCTCTGTGTGGAGCCAATGACTCATTCTACTCTCAACAAGGCATTGGTTGAAAATGTTAACTATGAAACCGGACTGGAGCTTGTGATTCGAGAAGTGGCAAATCTTAAAGAACCTACTCCTCAACGAACTTCTGTAGTATACGAATTAAAGCCTGGTAAGTAAATTGGCATTTGTAGAGTTATAATTTATTGGATTTTCGATTACTTTCGATTACAAAGACTTATTATATATTTTGACATTGAATGTAATTACAGAATTTTTTGCTGAATACGACTTGTATCATTACCACTATACTCGAGAAGAAATGTCTAAAGCAGAAGAAAGGCAACGAGAAAGGAAAAGAGTAGCGAAAGAGCCGGAACTATTTCCACCACCTCGACTTCCTCCATTCACTGCCTCCTTCAATATGGTGGTTAACCTTCTACAGTCGGATGTGTTGCTTCAACTTATAAGTCTGGTATTAAAGCGGTATGCCATTTGACATTTTACTTTGAATAATTTAATTTACATTTAAATTGAATTTCATACTATTTCTTTCATTGTATGGAGAATGCAATATAGTTAACCTTTGAATTCATTAAATTAATGGATTTGTTTAATGCTAAATACAAAATTGCAGAAGCATGCAAGGCAATACGCGAATTACTACCGAATCTCTGGTTCGCAAAGTATTGCACTTGATTGGAATTGGACTTAATGAAGAATTCACACGCAACGAAAAAGAAGAAGGACACTTTTTCCAATTTTGTGAAAAAGCAAAACGCTGGAAAGTATTTGAACTTCTGGATGAAATGTTGAAAGAATCTTCAACATCGCAGTATCAAGATATGATACTTTGGCTTAAGCATCAGCACATACTCATTAAGCCTTCCGAGCAATCTTCTCATGAAACCACTCATCCGATTGCTGCTCAAGCGAACGAAGATGTAAGTCATTATTTCATGTGATCAACAGATCAACGATAGTTAAAGGAGATCCAGAGACAGCCGTATAGCCGATAGTTCTTTCGATATTATTGGGTTATTGTTTGTGCCTCGATAGATAAGGCAGAGGTGTTGTAGTTTATTTTAAACTGAAGGAGTATATTTTCTGGTCGAAGCTCATAAAACTGAAGGAAAGACGGGGATAAGGGATCATCTGACACTGAACACGCCATACTACATCAAACTGGTAAACATTTAATCAACTTTTAATTATTTTTCAGGAAGAGAAGGAGAGAAAAGCAAAACTTGTTAAAGAAGCGAAGCAAAAAATGATGGCAACAATGGCTGCCGCTCAACTAAAATTCATGGCAGTAAATAAGGAGTTGTTTACCGAAGGCAAGTTCATGGATATTATTTTATTTTTCATCCCAGATTCTACCTGGATTAGTAATGTCCAAACGACTTCTGTTACCAAAATTGAATTGTAAAAATGATTCTGTAATTACTTTTTAGAAGCCTCAGCAAACATAGAAGACGAAGGTAGAGACACTGATGCATTGGCAGAAGATGTTGAGATGACTTCAGTTGAAACGATCGCTATTGGTCCCAACCAAACTTCTTGCCATATTCCCGACGAGCGGTATGGTTTATAATAAAGTTTCTTGTCTGTCGTTTTTCTGAGGAATAAGTATTTTATTGTACGTTTGAAAAACGTTGATCTCAGGTACGTCTGTATTTTCTGCCAAGAAGATCAACCGTTAGTCATTGGTTCGAAACGATTCGTGCTTGCAGCGTTTGTTCAGAGATCAACAGTTTTGTCCGAATATCGAGAAAAGGCCATCCAAGATAGCTACCTCGCTGAGGAACCTAAGTTTTTAGAGGACCGGTTCCCGTTGTACTTGAACCCAGATCTTGCGTCAGCGCCATATGTTTCGACTTGTGGACATATCATGCACGAAGGTTGCTGGGCAAGTCACATCGAAACTGTTTTTACCAAGGAACGTCGGAGGCCTTACCGGTAATTTTAAATAACTCATATATAATATAGATTATCAGTTAGTTTTTTTGTATTTCAATGTAACTATCTAAAAAGGGTTTTTACTGCTATCAATCTTTCGCTGACTCTTTTTCATATAGCAAATGATTCAATTTTGAAATTCAATTCTGTAATGGACCGGTGTAGCAAAGTATTTCCATGCTATAAAATTCGGGAATAGGCGAGCTTGGATTCACTAGACATTTTGACGGCGAAATCCAAAGAGTATTTATGAAATTTAAAAAAAATGTTGTGCCGTTACATACAATGAGATTTTTGAAGTCTTAGACACCCTCTCAGCTTTGACATGGATAAGCACGAATGGTTATGTCCCATGTGCGATTCAATATGCAACGCAGCATTGCCAATGGCTGCGTCTCTCCCGAAGCTGTATCCTGTTCCACCCTTTGGAAGAAAACCTTTGAGTGAGAACAAAGAACACGATAAATTTGATCAGACGTCAGTGCAATCCGACGAGTCATCGAAAGGAGATCCACCTATTCCAGCGGATTTCGATGTTTGGATTCAAGGAATGCAAATGGTAGTAAAAAATAAGTGGACTGACCCTCGAAGACTTGAAACGACAGATTACCATCAAAAGTACCTGAAAGAAAGCAATCCGCTGGATAATGTCCTGGAGTACCTTGGAAGTGATGAGATATGTGACGTTGTAAAAGAATTGAAAGAAAATGGAAGAAGATTTGAAGCTCTTTACCCCAGAAGAGCAGCAGACGTGGATGCATCATGTCCAACGTTTAAATGGCTTACGAACGGATTTTACAGCCGATTAACCAACTTTATGCAGCTTACCTACACGGTAAGATGAATAATTTATGTGATACACAATTAAGTGCTCAAATCATTGTATGATGCGAATTTGTAAATGTAAAGGTGGGATTAGAGTTAGACTCTATGGAAACAAGCGAAGAAGACTTTCGAGTACAACTGATGCTCTGGCAGAGCTTAGCTTTTTCAATTATTGCGGTAGAGGCGTATCATAGAGATCAGAGTATTACGTTTTTTGGGGATGAGGTTCCGAACAGAAAAGCTATGGGACTAAAGTATCTTACCAGAGCTTGTGGAGTTTCTATCGATCGGCAGAAACAATGGCATGGGGTGAGTCCATCCCTGTGTTTTTAAAATAGTGTTTAATTCATCCGTATTAGGTATATATTTGTATTGATTGATATCAGGGGTTGCGATCTTATGGATTGAGAATACTGACTACCCTACTGCAAAACCCTGGAAGCACACCCTCCTTGTTTGATTGTGATGCATTTGGTCTTCTGGTAGCGTTGACTTTCTCCATGCCAGCTCTGTTTGTGTGGCCAGTTCGGGGAATCCCCTTATTCTGTATTAGTGAAGAAGAGCAGTTGCCCATTTCCGATGCATGTCAGCCCCCAACAGGAACATGCCTGGTAAAATTCATGTTCTACTAGTGTACTGTACTAGTGGTGGACGGTTGTTGTAGTACTAACGATTACTTTAAAAATTAGGATCATCATATTGTCCGGCTAATATTCATGTACCACGTGACACAAGTTCTGGTAGTGAACGAATTCTCACACTGCATTCGGAGCAATGAAAATGGCACTACTGATACTGTGAGTGTCGAGCAGATGGAAACAAATGATAGTGATGGAAATCTTTCCTCCATAAAACCACGATTGATTGCCACGAGGAAAGAATACATATTTGGAGAGGTATGGAGAATTGCCAAAAAAGAAGGTTTACCGTGGAGTGATATTAAAAAAATAGATTGCGAAGCCGTTTGGAAAGAAATACAAAAAGCGACGTAAGTTATTTGTAAACTTTAGATGTTGATGATACTATTTTTGACGATAGTCAGGCTGCAGTTAAATAGATTTCATGTTTCAGGATTCCGTTTTTACGATGCTGCGCTAAGTTTTATGAAAACCTGACTGGAATCACACCATCTAGATCGTTGGAGAAAGTCCATTCTGTGTTTGATGATCTTGTCACATACTTGGGGTTGCCCAAAACATTTGAGGACTTATTTGACAGCCCTTTCGCTTGGCAAATGCCCTACAAGTAATGTTTGTAATATTTGTTTTTATTGTATTTGTAATATGGTATGGTAGCAATTTATCGGATTTTTTTTATAGATGGGCTAGCCATCCCCTTACTACTAGTGTTTTAAGTCACAAGTTAAGTGATTTCAATCGGAGATACTCAACAATTCTTGAAGTTAAAGAAAGAAAAAATCTGCCGAAACAGCTCCCTATCCCATATCCTCGACGTCTTCAAAATCTCGTTGACCTCCCCGACGACTATACCGAGTTGATCAATATGGTGTCCAACTTTGCATGCAAAAATTGTAACACGCTTGATTCCCGAACCCCAACGATGTGCCTGATTTGTGGAGATATCCTATGCTCACAAGTAAGCAAAATCTCAATTTTAGTTATTCTTTTCCTTGTTTAAAGCTCTAATGTGAAAATGAATTATTTGTTTTCCTAGAGTTACTGCTGTCAGCGTGATTTGAAGGGTACTGCTGTTGGAGCTTGTGTTTATCACGCATACTACTGTGGTGGAGGTTATGGAATATTTTTACGTATTCGGGAGTGCAAGTTATTTTTGATTGGTGGGAAAAACAAAGGTAGCTATGCCGACTTGGTCTTATTTTATATATTATTATCAACTTGTGGCTAAATTCACGTACATTATTTAACCATTATAGGATGTTTCATGCTTCCACCGTACTTGGATGAGTATGGGGAGACAGATCAAGGTCTTCGGCGAGGAAATCCGCTGTCCTTATGTAAAGAAAAATATGAAGTCTTCCGGAAGATCTGGCTGCAGCATGGCATACCGGAAGAAATTGCTCGAGTCACCGAACATAGTACGACTATTGTTGCCACAGAGTGGCAGTACCTTTGATTTTATTCGTTAGTAATAGTTTCTTAGAATTTATTCTTTATAAGCTTTGTCTTGATTCAAACAGTCGTATTATAAATGATAAGGTCACAACTAACCCAAAAATGTTTGTGATTTAAATTCTCCTTCAGAGAGTATCATTTTACCATAATTTTATAATTAAGTGATCTGTGATCTTACACCATTATTAAGTGTGAATGTGTCAAGGAGAAAACGAAGTCTATGAAAATGTAATTTCTCATTATAAAATCTCTGATGACGATTTGTTCAGAACATGTTAATTATATGATTCGTAGGAAGACAAGAAAATTAAATTCTTCTTGTTCCACAGTAATATTTTAAAATTCGGGCCTCTTTGCAATTATGATTTTTTCATACGTTATGTATAGTTCTGAGATTTTGTTCGCTCTTGCCGTCCAAACGCATAGGTTGTAAATTTCTACATGCTCTGACAAATCAGATCAGCTAGTGGATAAACAATATTTGTAAGAAGAATTCTCAACCTCTGAGACGAATCAGGGGTCGGAAATGTGTTATAAACCCATTCAAGTTTTATCTAACAGTTTTCTTGTTTATTAAATGAACTTGTGTTTTTTGTTTGAAGGAATCATTTCGATTTGTTGTTGGATGATATACTTTAAAAAAATTTGTTTGAAACTCGGAATCCAATAGAATGATATTATTTTGACAATCTAAAATCTAAATCGATTGATTTGTTAATTTTCCAAAATGCAATTTCTTTGATTGGCATAATTCTTACTTTTAACTTGGAATGTAAGATCGTGAAAACCTTGTATATTTGAATGAATGTATTTTTATTAACTTTTTTGCCATTTCAACATTATTGGTGATTATATCTTCAACGTGTGAGTTTCGCACTCGTATTTATAACTTGTACTATTAAAAAAGTATTATGGAATAATGGCGGTAAGAGTGATAACGAGCTAGCAGATTTATCCTAAAACTTATGCAATGCAAAAATATTTAGCCTTCAAGTTATCCCTATTTTAGAATTAAGTTATGTAGGAAATAGTGTAGAGAGGAAGTTGTAAATAGAAACTAAAACTAGACTTTCGATGGAGCATTGTATTTGAACGAAGCTTATTTAGAGATATGCTATGAATTCTTGACTAAACTTACTTACCAGGCGCAGCAGCTCGTCAATTAAATGTTAAGCAATTGAGACTTTACCCGGTCGGATCAACTTCTCAAGTGATAAGTCAAAAAATTATAAGGCCTATATGTATGATCGATAGTGATACATTTAGCTACATAATGATTGATAGATATAAGAAAATGTTAATCCAAACCGCATATCAAACAAAGGTGTTTGCTTTCGAGGTGCGTGTGGTCGAAATACACAAATACTGCGATATCAATGTCCGGTTTTGATAATTGTAAACATTTAAAATTATAAATATAGATGGTATACATAGAAAATTTATTAGATATATTATGAAAAGGATTGATGCAATATTATGGGTGAGTTGATGAGTCAATGATGGGTTACTCGAATTGTCAGCCCATCTGAAAGTGGCAACTTATTTGTTGGATCTTGCGTCCTCCTACAAAGGTTTCTGAAATCAGTGTATTACTCGGAATCAAAGTGCTGAAGTATAAATTAAGTTAGACTCTTAATATACATTCATTTAGTAAGCAAAGACGTTGCTATTTTACGAATCTCCTAATATTTGTATAAGTGTATTGCTAATAAAGGGAGCCGGGCAGATAATTATTGAATGATCATTTGTGAAACATTTAAAAATGTATCTTATAGGCCATTTTTAAGTCTTCGAATAAAAAAGATTACAACGTTACCCTAGAGCATTTATTTACATTATAGTAGCTGTGTTGTTCATAATACACTGGATATGCATTTAATAATATGTTAATATCTTTGAGCTCACAAGCTCGAGTACAACGTACTGATGCTATGGCAGGGCTGAGCTTAACCTTTTCAACGATTATTGTAGAGGCATATCACAAAGATCAGATTTTTTGCGGTGAGGTTCAGAACAAAAAAGCAGTGGGAAGAATGCCATTTAAGACGGAATTTGCTCCCAAAAGTCGGGGTGCGACTTAGAAACATGTGCGACTCGAAGAAATACGGTATACTCGTTGACTTATCAGTTACCTTACTTACCTTGTTGATGGTTATTGTGACCTGCCAAATAAACTAAAGGAATGATCTTTCTTCTTGGATCAGTCTGAGTTTAGGCAACTTAATGGGATATTGCAGTTAGTTTGTGAAATGGATAATTCTGTGAGCTGCACAAGTTTGAATTTTGACTAGAAGACAAACGCAAAAATAATTACAAAGTTGAAGTTAAATAATTACGATTTACTAAATGATTGGATCCTTGTTGTAACAAAGCTTGTAGTTTATAAATATTATTGAGAATATATGTATATACATATATATATATATATATATAATTAGGAACACAAAACTATAAAACGGTTATTTACTGGACGAGACGATTAGCATTAGAATTACATTAACTTTCCATTTTTCATGATTGGCAACTACGCATCCCTACACAATTCGCATGTGTATTTAAACGTATTAAATTATTCATACACTGACAGTAATATAATTACAGTGAATCATATTGTCTATAGATAGAAGAGTTCTACATTTACAGAGAGAATTGTGAAAAATACGTTTGTACACTTCCCATAATTAGTCATATTTATTAAATCTTTAATGAAACAAATAAACCGCGCTTGTGCCAAATTAAAACCAAATCAAACAACTTAAAACAATAATTAGCTGGAAGCCACTCCAAGAAATTAGGATGACTATAGAAACAAGCACCAAAGCATCAGAGTTTACATATATAAACGTACAAAACCTAACCGGCGTGTCATCATTTACTATGCAGACGTTAGCTCGTCAAGATTTCGTTCAAACTAAAGGTTTAGGCAGTGGCAATAAAGTCTTTGGAGTCAAGACTTGTGCGTGAGTCAAGACTAGTGTTGTCCGATTCATTACTTTGAGGGCCGGAGTAGTTAGCTGCTTCTTGAAGTCTCATCAGCATATTCATCTACAATAGTCATTCATAAAATTCAATTCTTTCTGAAATGAAACGAATTCATGGAATGGGCTGAATAATTTTACAAGCTTGAATTATTACCAAAGGGTCGGCATCAGAAGATTCAGCTTTCCCAATTTTCCCAGGAATACCGTTAATTTCATATTTAACATCATAGCCGACATCTTCGGGTCGAAGTCTGAGAATTTCATTCACATTTTAGTATTTGACAGTATTTGACACAGCTTCTTAATAAAATGTGAAAGGAAAAGAAGTTACCTCAATAATGCAGATTTTCCTGCACTAATTGAATGAGACTCGGACCAGGGATAAGTCTGCAGTAAGAAATGACAAGGATCCTCCCATGGAGCTTTTCTACCATACAGCTGTAATCCTTCTTTTACAGCTTCAATAAGGTAAGGGATAATTGAGTAGTGCCATAAATCGGTGAACCAAACTTGGGAGTTAGCAACATCAGTAGGGCACGAAAGAAATAATCGTGGTCCAATAGTAACTTCTGAGGAATTATGAATCTCCAAGAATTTATTGATATGTTGCCAAACTTTTGGAATCCAATCCATTACTCGGGCGAGCTCCAGATTTTTATTCCCATTTTGTACATCAACATCAACAATGCGCCGTTGAAGGTAGCGGCTTAGAATACCTTTTACTGGTTCCATATGGTTTCCAAACAATACCCACCTAGTATGTAAATACAATTATAAATAGTTAAAGTTTCAAATAAAATTTTTTTTGCATCTGCTTAATAGTTTTTTCGAACCGGAAATTATGATGCAACTGGAGATTTGCAGTAGAAGCCGTGGACTGACTCATAGTTCCAATGATAACAGGACCGCCGGATTGCTTCGAGTTTAGATATCCGCTAAAGACTTCACCGAAGCTTGAGACCTGATGAAGGTTATCCAATATTATCACAGACGGGAGGTCTACACTTCCACTTTCACACTGCTCGGCTAAATTCGCGAGGTACTGTCGAAGCTCCTTGTTATTTTTGTGATCGGCACTAAATGTTGCTATTGCTTCTGGACAAGGATCCTTTCCACATCTAGCAACGAGAAACTCTCCGATTTTCCTAGCTAAATACGATTTCCCTGTTCCACTTGGCCCGCAAAGAATAATTTTCCCGTGGTCGGCAAGAAGTGTTATGTAACGCTGAAGAATTGATTTTGGGACTAATGTTTCGAATGAAAGAGCATCCAAAAAACCACTGTGAAGAGCGCCCTTTAAACATATTCTAATCTTCGTAACATCTCCAACAAAGTATCCGCACGGAAGAAGCTCTGGCGGGGATTCATCTTTTGTCCTTAGTACTTCACCAACATTATAGCTCAGGATGGATTCTGCACTAAGTCCAAGATTAGATATTGGGTCAACTCGTGTAAGATATTCCTGATTAAAAATATAAATATATAAATTAACCATTTTAAAAACCTTGAGAACATCAAAATACAACAAATACAAACTTGTTCCACCATTTCAAACTTACTTTAAATGTTCTCTTGATCAATGCATCCAGGACATCCCATTTCGTTTTGTTACTTACAGATACGCTACCGATATTGCATTCATGCGCTGGGAATCCTTCTTGAGAACTGACATATCTTTCATACGAGCCATGACAGCCCAAAAATACCGTAACCACAATTCTTTTGCCCTCCTTATCCAAGTCATCGCACGAAAGTGAATCTGAGTTTTCATAGTAAATGCAAATATGAATGAAGATACTTGTATAAATTTCAATACTCATTGTCATTAATATAATTAATACTCCTATGTTTACCAAGATTAGAAGATAATGCTGGAGGTATGTCAGACGAGCTCATTCTTCTATCAATATTATCTGATGAAATCATTTGCAAGGAGTTCTGGGACGATGTAAGAGATTTACAAGTTACCATACTCTGCAATCGTTCATTATCTTGCTTAAGACTAAGCATCTCATTCTGTGAGGGAAGAATAAAACAAAAAAATAGTTAGATATTTCAACAAAGTAAGACATCACTTGGAATTAAAATGGAGTCCACGCTGACAACAAGAATGGGTAAGTAATTGCATTCCAGTTAAATAAAATTACCAACCACTTACCCGCATTTTGGTGACAGTTTCTTTAAGAGATTCAAGCTGATGCGCTGAAGTGAGGGCTTCAAGTCTTATATCTGTCAAAACCATCTCTTTCTCACGCAATTGCTTCTTCAAATCGTCTACAGACTTGTTTTCATCACCAAAATCCTCACAGACCCTAGTCAAGAGCAAAATACAAAAATTAATCACAAAAGTTCAATCTAAATTATCAGTACCGTGTACTAGAACAAATATTGTCGCAGCATACCCTGAGGAAGCGTTGGTTCCACTGTTCGATCGTGGTGAGTGCGACCCACTACTGCTGGAACATCCATTACTCTGAGGTGGACTTAAAAGTGGTGACCCTGGAGGTTCCTGATGCTTTACACAATTTTGCTTATTGATATGATGATGGTGATGTCCATTGTGTTGTAAATGAGGGTGTGTGTGACTCAATCCATGCAGGGTTCCACTATCACTATTCAAATCGCTAGGTCTACGGATACCTTCTTGATCATAATAATCTGCATCGGACGACGAGCCGTTTCGAGTTTTACTTTTTGATCGGGAGAAAGCTTTTGTGAACGAGCTTCTTAGCTATAAATGAAAGTCATAGCAATTAGTTTGAGAAACAGCCAAGTTAAAATGGATCCAGTCTTGAAAAACACTTACCCATCCTTTATTTTTCGCATGCTTCTTTTTAGAATTTGGACTATCCGGTGGCACACAATTGGCACTAGGGCCGTGGGTTGGCGTACCCAACGGAGTCATTTGAACTTGACCGGAAGGACTAGAAGTGTGGGAATGAGATGTGCAACTACATGCAGAAGATATAGAGTTGATACTAGACACTGAGTCTGCAGAAAGTTGTCGAGCAATAGGACTTCCATCACGAGACATTCCTGAATAAATAAACAAACAATGATCATACATAAATCCCTCACTCTAAAATGGGTAGTGGACCAAAAAATGAATAAATCCATAGTATAAAGGATAGCAAAAATCAGAAGGATTATCAAGAACATTCCACGACTTGTGCGGCATAGAGCCCAAAGCTGTTTTTTGCATTTAAATTTCCAACCATCTAAAGTCATTTACGAGATTCTAAACAAAAAAAGTTGTCCCCAACAAGCTTAAGGTAATCCCCATTCCATATATTTTCACTTCAACCTTTCTCTACAAGAAAGATGAGAAGATATGCCGATAGTGGCAAAAGTCATTAGTCATATTATAGACACCTTACCTGCAGTCATGCTGGCTACAGTCAATCCAGCTTCAATACTTTGCTTCCGAAGCAACTCAATCGTGTGTCTCAGTTCCATCAACTCCGAGTCCTGCAAACCAACAAACACACGGCATTTTAAAATGAGAATTACGAACTCCAGCCAAACTGTGTGGATTATTTACATCCTTACATTTACGTCTTATGATTCGACTGAATTATAAATACAGTATAACGCATTCTAAATCTCCGATACACACTGGGCATCATCGTCGCATTCTTACTTATCTTATTTTCCACAATCAGCTCTAATCAAATACTCAAATCCCTTTCAAGTCTTAGAAATGTATCTCAAGTACGAATTACTCAGCTACACACTCCAAGGAAGTTATGATCAACGACAAGTCTCCTAAATTAATCCGTGAGAAATAATGCAAGAGCAAGATTCAAGTATATTTTAATCAAACCCCCCAGCAAGTAGATTATTTATTTACGGATGAACACCTACATAACCCAAACAAATATTATTTTGTCTCTCCTTAGAGAACTTACAAGACAGAGCAGTTGAATCAGGGACTAGAGCACTAATCCCTTTATGAAATAGAAATCAAGCTGATTTACAATCGAAATTTTGCATTAACTAAAGACCTCCGACTGTGAGTTGCACACACAACTCCAATAAATTAGTCCCACCTAAACGTATACGAGTCTTCTCTACGTCTACGATTTGAAAAAAAATAATTGCGGACTGTATTTTTATGGAATTCTAGGAATCTGATAATCTAGCTTGTATCCATTACAAATTCCAATGCATATCCAAACCAGATTCTATAGTCATCTACATCAAAGGAAATGACAATCCAGCCATGCACTAACAAACCAAATCTTCAGTTTTCCAAATAACTTCAACAGCCCTGACAGTCTGAGACTGATAATAGTGATAATATTATTACTACCAATAACATCCAATAATCAATTAGGAAACCCCTTGAGAAACGAATGACGAACGAACGCTTCCTATTTACCTCATCAACTCATCCTAATTAGATTCCACATGAACAATAATACTCCGTTTCCAATGACCCTTAACCTTTTACTTTTTAAGACAACTTATAGCTACAGCATTTGCAAGGATTAAAGAGAAAGATAAGTAATTCTCTATCCCTGCAATACATCATACAAATCCTCTAAGACCACGAAAACAAAACGAGAAGACTGGTCTGGTCCATAAAAAAATACAGAAAGCGGTGAAATTAATTACGTGCCTCATCCTAGATTCAATCAGCTGGAAACCTTGTACATAAATCAAACCTTGACTTTTCATTCTAATCTCACAGCCATGTAAATTAAATTCATATGTCATAAATTCAATTCAAACTTGCTAAGACATCAAAAGTGGTCTCTTGGTCTATCGATATTATTATTAGTGTATGCCTTTATAATACAGCCTACCCATCACAATCGACTCTGAGAAGGAGCTGCTAGCCCATCACATCGAACGGAATCAACTTAAGAGCCCCGGACAGATAACACACACACCTTGTAATAAAATAATTCATGACTTATCACTTTGCAATGATCTAATAGCCTGTAATATAATTACTTCACGGGTGTTAGCGACTCACCACCAAGGGCTATAATCATTGGCGAAATTGTATGAAATAACAAAGGGAATCTGCAAGTGTAATGACTATGGAAATCAAACTAAGTAAGAAGAAGGTGGGGCACTGGGTCCATCATAATATTATTTCCCAGTGATTTCAAGAGGTGAATATAATATGCGAATCTCCATGTCGGGAACTCTTATCTCGCTCCCTCAAGACCGTAACCAAACGAATATGGAAATTAAACGGCTTTTATGAGTTATTCAAGTCATCCATGCGACTCGGGCAAGCCCAAATGATCCATCTGTGGCAATAAATAAATAGTAATGATAAACTATCATAACATCTAAGCTCACTTCCATTTTCGCCAATTCCCAGCAACCAGATTGTAATTAGCAAAGCATACACTTTAATTATAACCGTTGAGCCCCGACTTTGAACCATACTGAGAATAAATGGATCAACTTCAGCTTTTTTTCAGAAATAAATTACAAACCTAGCCAAAAGGAGTTGGATTGTATAAATATATTTACATACACTTTATATGAAGCCCCTCAGCCCTAAACGCTGTGAAAAATTAGCTAAACAACAACAAAAAATGCCTCAAGGCGAGGCGAGGCTTGGACTCATAAAAATGGATAACATTTTCCCAAATATCTATCAACGACAGCCCTATATCATCATGAGAGCCGTTTAAGTATCTCGAAGGATAAAAAAAACTCAAAGGAATCGACTAACTACAGAAAAGCACACTGGACACACTGGACATCAGTTATTGTTCTGCTCTACTAAATAACAAAGCTTTTTTTATAACTCTCAAGAGATCAAAAGTTTGAAACTCTGTATTAGCTTGGAGCCGGGATAACCATTACTTGCAGTTAAGCGTAAACCAATACTGACAGCACCTTCTGGTATGCAAGTGCTCTAGATTTTTATTAGACCGACAGGAGGAGATCAAGGGCTGAGGATTAGGTAGAATGGAAAAGAAGGTAAATATCCTCTTCACTAATACTAACTGATCAATTACTTTTATTCCGAAGAAACTCGCTCTAGTTTGCCGACAGAAAACACAATCTGGTCAACAGTTTAGTTACCCATGTGGTAATGCGGTCATTCTTGTGGCTTGCTGTTTTCTTTATCCCCGTTTACATTGTAAACTTTTTTTTACAAGCCGTACCGAACCAAGTACCCAAAATCGTAGAATCAACTCGTAAAATTTATTTCAAATAAAAATACCTCCATACCACCAACAACATTAAAGACAAATAGTTAATTTCCAAATTGAAACCTGTCAGATCTATTTGATTTTCAAATCCATAGTCTGTCTCTTGTGTCTATATGTAATAAAATAGCAGCCTCCCTGTTCTTCCTTTTCTTAAACAACAAAATTGCCATCTTTGCATTGGAAACCGGGTGGAGAAATTTACATACCAATTCAGTACGAGAATAAAAACCTCAGAAAGGTACAATTCGCAATCGGAACAGATGTGGAGACTGTGGACAGACGTCGTTGCGTTAATAGAACCTCTTGTTCCTTGTTCTATCCTTAAAAAACAATTACTGAAATTGACTAAACTATTGTATACTTGAAGCCCCCTAACCGTCCAAACTTTTGAGATTTTACGTCAGATGTGCGAGATGAATTTTTTTTCGTCATTTATACACGATTTGCAACCTCCTCGTACTGCTGTGGCACGATCTCGTAGTCAAAGCTAGGTGTACATCATAGAAATAAATTCATAAGTAAATATGTTACTTGACAATCCAATCATTAAGAACATTCATAACCTTTTCCAAGATTGGATATCATCGAGTACTAATCCATTCTGCTCTTGCAAAATAATATTGTACCGAGTTAAGAGCTGTTTGATTCGCCTATCTACAAAAATCTTATAAATATTGAGGCACTCAGCCCATCCATCCACTTTGCAAATTAGCTAGAATGAGCGAATCTGATTTATGAACTCATTTAAATGCTTCCAAGAGGTTCCTACAACAATTTCTAGCACGACTTACGAGCTTCATACCACTTCCTATATACATACACACACATCAAAATGCCATACAGACTGAGGATATGAATTCCAACCGTTTGTTTTGCAACTTGCGAATTAGTCACACACCTCTCGAGCCAGTCTTGCTCATAATAATTACAAGAGTCGTGCCATGCCGTCCTCTCGTCCGTATCTCTTGTCACAAGGCGTAATCCCGACTGAAAGATAATCTCCTTCCGTGTGTCATCAAATCAGTAATCCAATTATATTACACGGAGCCTCTTGCCAAAAAGACTAATGACATAGTGAAATCAACCCCGCTGAGAATGCCTACATCCAAAAACGCCACTGATTAGATTACGCTCTGTCTGTGCACAGAAAATACGAGAACCTTAGAGAGAGAGAGAGAACAAGGCCAGATGAGTGGAGAATGTGGAGATAGTTACCTTCGTCAATGACCGACGTGTACCTATGGGAGCGAAGAAGCCAAAGACATGGAGGAAGATGAATTTACTGGATACATGAATTATCTTAATTTATGATCACAATCATCATCAACTAATTCAATCCACTTCAGGGCTGTAACTTCATTAGAAAACGATTGGGATTATGAGCCACATATATTGTAATCAAGATTCTCATCAAATTTATTTCATACTTCATGTACGGACAACTCTATACCTAACCAACTATCAAGCCATCACATTACTCAAGAGGCAATAATGTCTTTCTACTTCCACAGTTAATTGAAAACTTGACCAATAGTAGACCCTCACAATTCACATAATGTAGATTATCAAAAAGGTCAACCGAGAGAACAAAAGCAAGCTTGCACTACTACTATCTCACACGAGGCCAGTTCGAAACTGTATCGTAATTACTTTTCTAAACAACATAAATCTTTGAGTCCATCAAAATAAAATTCAAAGAACAATACACAATTTCCCCTCCTGCCAATGTTTTGCACAATTATATTTGTAAACTAAATGATGTAACACGGTTCGTATCGTCTACAGACAACAGACTGTCTTCGCATAGATTAATAAAACTCTCATTCTTCTAAGCACTTAACTAAATGGACTTGATTCTAGACTCGTCTCCAGCTAGCTAAAATTCCTAACTTGCAAACCCAAGTTTTCTTCGAGTTGATACTTGATTGAGAAGCTTCTAGTCGTCATTTAAAAAATTCTCCATAGCTAAAATAGGCAATCTCAAGTGTTTTCGAGAATCAAGCATCAAGCAGAAGATACAGGAACTTCACTTAACTCTACATCTTCATATTTCGAGTTAAAGCTCCAAGTGCCAAGCCATTGTTTTACTGTATGATAGAAGGTATGTAGTAAGTAGGTAGTCTGCGGAATATATTTATTATTAGGAGGTGAAATGAAATTAGCTCTCTTACGCAATTGAGCACGAATGCCGAACTGGAACAAAGAGGACCAGTTTGTAGGGAAAAAATTGGGAATAATAAAGTCCCCGCATCTAAACACTTTTCCTTTATTTTTTCAACCTAATTGTAAGTTCCATGGATTCCTACCTAACGCATTGTCTACGGCTAAAACTTACTCATGCTTGACAACTGTAGTAACAACAACTGCCAGCATCCTCAGTCACACTGCGGCTTCTTTATGGCTAAAGGGCCTTATACTCTACAGTTTCACTCAGCAACTCAGCATCCATCACGAGGTAAAAAGACGATTCGGCTTAAAGTTAAAACCTGTGAATTTTGACTAAAAACAACACGTACTAAAAAGCTTCGCCGAATCAGCAGTCCCACTTCACCTCTATAAAGCAAGAGCCATGCATGCGGCCATGGCTTCTCAAATTATACTCTAGAGTATGAAGTGTGTAAAAGAATAATGAAATCCACAACAAAAGATTGATGCTCAGCCCGGTGGATTCAGGAATAGAAAAACTTGCTTGACATTTTTGACGGACGGTTTCAGATTTGCAAATCCAATGAGCTCATCCGAACAAAAAATCATCAACCAAGGAGTTTTCATTAAATTCAAACTATGCAATCACCTATACCCAATACAATACATGAAACAAAGAGATATTACAGTTTAGCATAATTGCTAACGATGATTGAGTGACATGTTTGCAATTGTCCATATAAAAATATTTCCGCAGCCATCATCTGCATATAAAATTGGCTGACGATGATTCTGTTTATGCTCGTTAGTCAGAGCTTTTTTAAAAACTGTCCATCCTTGCCTATTGCTGAATCAGCTAGGAACTTGGAGGATTTATTTGTAACGCTGTAAATTCTCTGCTCCTTCCAGAATAACAAAATCTCTTTCTTCAAGATCAAGATTTCTGATAAAATTGACATTGACGACGATGACAGACAAGAGTCAGAATTTTTTTTGGAATGAGTTATTTCCTCGTCTTCTCGTAAACTCAATGCTGTACTGCAGGCACGTCGTAAACGAATCTCAGAAAGAAGATAGGAATAAAAAAATACCCTCGTGCTCGGATTTGCAATCGCTTTCATGGTTCGTTGGATAAGGTTACACCTACGTTGAGTGACTCGTTGTCACAACTCCAGTTTCTACTTCACTGACAAACTACTACTCTTCGATTGTCGCACTGCACACGGGTAATTCTTGACAAATTACGATGAAGACTTCAAAAAAGTCAAATGTATACGGTGGAAAAGAAGTGTGGACCTGTCTCACTTAAATTTATTTTAGATCATTTTGGACATTTCTGTGTACCCAGGCTGGGTAGCATAGGGCTACATCAAATCATGAGCAAATCGTGAGATTACCAAATTTATATTACCAGTATTAGAATGATATAATTTCCCTAGCAATTAAACCCAATGTGAAGATTAACCAAGATGATAATTACAGAAAACTACATGGACCATAAACATAATCCATAACTCATGACACATACACAATATATTAATCTGCCCTCCCATAATTATTTCGAAACAACTCCAAGTACTAAAAGTACACAAATAAATGTGACCAAAAGTGCAAAAGCGGATTCGAGTCACAAATTGAGGAAACAGAGAGCTGACAGGCAAAGCTATCCATCATCGTATCAGGTTCAAGTAGACGTCAACTCTCCTTGGTCCTACTGATATTTCCATGCTTTATTTTAGAAAGTTTCTGCACACTCTAGTTTTTTTGTTGTTTTTAAATACTAACAAAAACTCGGTGAAAGATAAAGATTCAATATACACCCTGAGCCAAGTAGGGCATGGATCATTTAGAATGATTAAAAAAGCAGATTCTTTTACATCGTCTGGAAGTAACTAGATTTTCAGTGACAACGGAAATAAATGAAATAAGCATGTACAACATCACACAGGTTGTATAAATTTATATTAAAAAAAGCCATCCACAAAATTGACCATCTCCGCTCTTCCTCATTATTCAAGGGAGATCATAATTAACAATCACGATTAGCAAATAACACACAATAAAAATAATTCCACTGTCAAATCCATGCAGCATATGTAATTACCCCCAAATGTAATTATCATCTTTTCGGGAGACTAGAGATGACAAGGCGAAAATACACTCTACGAATAATTAACCATAACACGACGACCAAAAATATACGCAGGGTCTCCACTCTTATAATATCCTCCTGTCCTCGCATATCCATTCCAAAATATACTTTGAGCTGCACTGTCTAGGAAATTTAAATTCACATCACATCCACACGCAAATCACTAAAAAATGTACACACATATACACAAACACACGATGAAATAAAAAAAAGGCAATTTGAGGTAAACAGCTATCTGAGATGGGATGGGCAGCAATGAAATGATTCAAACACGAACAAAATTAAGTGAAAGTGAACAGAGAATCCTGCCAACTCAAACCGTCTCAAGCTAAGTCGGTCGTGGTGTTAAAAAAATCATAGTTTCATTAAATCTTAAGAAGATGAGACATCTCACAAGAGAGGAAATACCCTCGAGACTCCTTCACACTATAAACTCAACTCCACATGATTGAAGACGGGATTACATTTATCTTCGTGATTAAGGGATAAAAAAAGCAAATGTTAATTGCACAAACATCAGGGCAGAAAAACCTGGAGTGTATCCAGCCAATATATCCAGCAATACCATCAACCATTGTCTGCATGTGCATCGATAAGAGCAAACAGTTTTTTTCAAATTTAAAAAATCTCTCATGTTACTAAACTACTCTCTACAAGGCAGAATTCAGAAATCACAGGTTTCTTCTGACAGTGTGACAATTTCCCTTGGCCATACCTGCACAGTTTTCTCTATCGTAAACTCCATTTATTCCTTGGCATGCTGACTTTTATGATCGAGAATCTTGTCTCTTCCTTGAACAGCCTTAGCAAGCCTTGATCACACTTTACACTGTGTGTAATGGTAATGAAGTCATGGCCCTATGGACTGAGCCTGATTAACTTTAATGCAATTTCTTTGTAAAATCCAGCCTCTTATCCTGCACAATTGAGGCCAGAATTACACCTAGCAAATCTCCAGAGATTACAACATCCACGCCCATAATCGTAATCAAAAGGAACCTACACGAGGACCATGTATGTACGTCTAGATGCATGATGGAACAAATTCCTTTGAATAAATCAGCACTTAGAAGCTAATCAAGTCTCTTTCCTAGTCTCATTCTAACTCTAAGGAATAAGAATCTATCGTCCCAAACTGTAGATAGCCCTGTATCCCATCCATGGTGACCAACATTCAAGTGCTGAAGGCTCTCTTCAATACATTTCATAATAATAATATAAAAAATTCCGTCTTATTAATAACATGGCTTACCTTCTGCTCTGCCGATGAAGTCAAGGACTGAATTCGCTGTGTCATGTTGGAAAGTGACTGCTCAAAAGCTGCAACGACGTGAGCCTGGAATATTAAAAAAAGTTCTCGGGTTACACACATGATTTGATTCATTGAGTAATGAAAAAAAAGATTATCACCAATTTTATCTTAACATGGTATCTTGCCTAAAGAAATATCAACCATCATCTACAAGGACCGTCGGGCAGTATGCGATTAAATGTTACATTGCTGACACATAAAACCCTATCAATGTGCATCTGCTTGCACCATGAGGAGTGCTTAAATGCATTCTCGTGTAACTACTTTGGGATCACTTCAACTCGGAGCTTTTCTAATAATGAACTCATCAATGCAATCAAAACATTCGACACAAAAAAAAGTATACAATCCATTAACATAGCTAACATGCAGACACACTTTATTCGATTGAAAGTTTTCAAATACTCCGACAATGCCATCCCATTCGAGTGACGAAGAAGACAGGTTTTAGGGAATAGCCTTATAAAAGAGCGTTTAAATTATTCGGCAGCGTTAGAGCCGATATCTTAATGAGGACAGAAGACACAATGTCCAGTAATGAGATGGGGACTTTAATTTATAAAGGTTGGCGGTATGAGCACGGATAAAAAAAACCAAACGCCCGCATGGCAACGATTAATAGGAATCGAAAAAATTTCGTACACATTGAATCCTATAATTTCTCCGTCAGGTATGTAATTTACTGCTTATGTTTTTTCCCATGAAAATTCCAACTACTTTCAACGATGCGAAATCACTTGTTAAGGTTAACCACACAGGGTTGAAACAAATTATTTAATTTCAATTCAGCAATCTCAAAACTCTTTCATTCTTCATTCTTCCTGAGATTCTTGTCGGCGTTCAAGAAACTTGCAGGAGATGAGGGTTCCCTGCAATTTCATTATTTTTTTTACCTCTTTTCAGTTAGTCTCTATTAGGGAACACTAGCAGAATTATAATCAGTGACCTCAGTGACCCACGTTTCAAAGTATTAATCTCACATGAAATACTGCAGTAGTAAGGAGTAAGATGAGTAAGTTTATTCATGAAGCAAACACAGATGCGTTTGCTTCCTAGTAATTTAAAATGTTATACTCCTCAAAAACAACTCCTTGATAGAAGGGAAGCAAATTGAAATGACTTTATTCAGCCTCTGCAGATGATACGAAATAATTAATAATCATCAAGATACGTGCCTACATGCTAAATAAAAAATCAAGAGGTATCCAGAGTAGAGAGACGGCCAGGTGAATGATTGTGCTCGTGAATGATTGTTTATTACTAGAAGCATCTGCTGCCTTCCCTCCACCCAACACCCGAGCGATGGAACAAAGACTATTATCAAATCATTTTGCATATTACAGAGCACAAATTACTATATAGGCCAATTTCCCAGCCATCAAGATCAATCATAAATGTTATACAGCCTCATAAAAACATCACCTTTCCAGTCAGGAATCCCAAAAGTATAATGAGCTCTCACACCATTTTTGGCCAGTGTCCACCCTCGCTACCTTAACTTTATATTTTAATGAATAAGAGAGAAAGAGAGGAAGAGAGAGACGTGACGCAAGTGAGGAACGTAAAACTGCCAAGTCCTAACGTCTCCCTATTTATCTTCACTACTAAGTTTAGTCTTGTGTTATGTCTTGGTCCTCATAAATTAATCAACCTATTCGGAGAAAACCCTATGGATTTAGAAGTGGACTTTTGTAGAAAATAATTCCATCTCTTAAATTTAGGGAACCGTTACCGTTTCTACAGGATAATTTATCTTTCAAGTCAAAATGTCATCCCTTTCCCTTGAATCTTGTCCATGTTGACACCCTTGACAGACTTGACACTCAAATTACATAGGCTGGAGGACAAGGACTAAATCTTGCATTCTAGTGTGTTCATTTACACTACAGATACAGCCGATCGTCATTTCATGCAAAGAACAGCAATTTTCCAACACAGAAATCATTTTTATTTTATTTAATTCAATAATTGCCATATCTCATACTTTCCAATATAGGCTAGGCTGGGTAATGTATACACTAGGCACTAAGACGGATATTCTTTATTCTATCTCTCGAGCCTGGAGATTCTTCATTTCAAACCCTCAAACAAGATAAGAATTACTCATAAAAGCCTTGTTGACTACAAAACAAGACTATGTATTTACACTATGAAACATTTTTGACATCAAACATGATATGATTAACACTACCATACACCACTTGGAGATTTCTATAAGAGGAAAATAACATCTCAGGTGGATAATTGTATAGTACATGTAGGTAAAAGAAGAACGGGGTATGTATTTTTAGTATAAAAAAGCGAGTAAGAATCTTTTTGAATTTACACAATCATCCCTCACACAATTTACGTACATTCTCTATGTTAATAAAAGAGGATTGAGGAATAGAATCAAAATACCGGCCAAAAGAGAGAAGAGTGGTTTGCCTTGTACTTTAAATAGGAATGTAGAAATGCAATCTCAGACTTTGAGATGATGATATTTAACAAGAGAGAAAAACACATTTCCTGTTCTACCTCACCAATCAAGCTCGACATAACACCACCACCGCAAGGAAGGAACCACCGCAATTATTTCGTCTATTCAGAGGATTTTGGATTTTGATGGAGGCATTGGGTCAAGTCAAGCATCTATAAAATAATCGGCCTGTTATGATGAGTTCTCTGGGTTCTTAAGTATCCATCTCATCTCATTATCATCATCCTCATCTCTCCTCCCTCCACCTTTCTCAGGTTCGAGATTTCCAGTTTCCCTAATGCCTTTGTAATAAGAGGCATGGATTTGATTTGCGTGCCCCAACAGGATAATAAATACCTTCCTTTCATCCATTTTAACATCTTTAAATCTCCACTCTGCTTTTCCATCCACCTATTTCAGATTTTCAATAGCCAGGGGTAATTTCCTTGGCCATCGCGATAATTTTATAAACATGAACTCTTCCTTAAGGGCTTTGACGGAGGAGAGTTGATATGCTGGCTCTTAATCTAATTCACAAAATCCAATCTTTTCTTCTAATAAGGTTTCTTAACAATTGAGTGCAGACGAGGCTTAATTTCCAGAGCTAATTTCCTCCGTATATCTTCCAGCCGTGTGTCCAGCTCAAACCTTTAGAATTTAGACGCAGAAATTATATGCAGGAAGGTGGAAACGATCGAATGTAATAAATTTTTCAACTTCTCAGCCTCAAGGATGTTCAAATTCCATCTCATTATCCGCAATACTATCCCTTCTCGTGAGAACTCTCTATAGATAGCGTTAAGGCTAACGAAGTTTAAACTCGTTATTTGTACCAATAACAAACTGGATTTTACTCCATTCAATCCAGCAGTCAAGGTCGACTTGGATGGTTAGATTACTTGTATGTATTGCAGCATGAAATTCAGCACGGATAGATACACACACCTCTATCGGAATAAATGATGGCTTAAGAGCGGATATAGATTATCTATCATTACCAGGGATTATCAGTTCATAAAGAAAAACTCTTAAAGCCTTACTTATTTCCCCTCCGCTTAAACCATTTAGCAAGAGCTAACGCTGAAGGCCTCTCATTATTATTGTGTCTTGGGTTTATTTAAAAAACTTTCGGATAATAACTCAGGCTTAGAAAACTTAGGATTACTGTTCGTACTAGTACAACTTGTAAAGTCCATACATATTATACAGTAAGCTGAGCTAGGTGCGACCACAACAATGTCCACAATCACCATTAATTATAGACCTAATGTACGGGTGATGACTTAAACAATAAAAAGGATAACACTTTTTTTCAGCCACAAGATCGCCATTAACTCCCCGGCAGTTTGTTCTTTTGGCTGAATGTCATAATAAAAATTCCAGCAAGTGCAATGCAAATGCAACTAACTAGCTTATACATACACCTACACAAAAGACAGCACTAGGAAGAAAGATAGTCTACAACAAGACATTGACTTCATCCTCTGCTCGTCCAAACACATTTTGTACAGGTCCATCCCATAAATATGCTCCCTTCAACTCCACTAGATGCATAATGCAGTATCCAGCTAGTCAAAATCATTCCTGTCTATATAGTACAGGCTGGTTCTTGATCATAAAAATATTCATTAGTTCAACTACACACAGGTGCAGGTGCAAAGACGATATAGTAACACAAACTATGAATAACATCTCGCACTTCATTATTACTAGACTACTTATTTTGAACAAACAAGATGGGGAAATTATGCAAGTTTGCTCAGGAGTGAGGCGGATGAGGTAGGGATTAAAATTAAATTATCAACTGCTGTTTAAATACTTAATTGAGTCTTGGACCAAATAGGTTGAGTAATCCAGATATTAATTCTATCCTAAATCATACCAGTTTTACCAAGCATGCCACGCACTTCCTGAATACCGTACGCGTACGTATAGTACCTCAAGTATTTACCTAATTTAAAACACCAATACGTACTTCAACCTTCATTTAGCTCTTTTGCAATTGTAATAAATAATTAAAACCAAATACAACTAATTGACACATTTGCTCAACCAGTTAATATGCAAAACAAATACCCAAATAGACGTTTAGCCTCCGCTTCATCTGCATAACTATTATTATTATTACCAACAAGGTCCAAATATTATTGCATGGAAATAATCTTCAACTGGATTTCAAAGCGATCCAATTATCACATAACCTGCTAATCCAAGTACCAAGATCCCAAAAAACTGTGGTAAAAAATCCAATCTTAATGTTACCCAATCCCCAATTACTTTCCATACATTATGAGCCAGCAACAATAGCAGCAATCATTGGGCTTTTACTTCATAATTGCTTATGTACAGCAAATAGATCAAGAATCAGCTCGTACCATTCAAATTTCAAGCTTCCATTTCTTACTCAACTGTAAGGAAAAATTCCACGAGCACAAATTGATCAACAAGGGAATTCCAATTTCTTTGATTGCACCCATTTAATCAAAGTCATCGTTCTACGTCACACACCTCACAGGCGAAACTTTCCCCCCTATTACTAAACAAGCTGATTCAACAAATTTTCATGGGCAATTGGAGGTACAAGTGTTAAAGGTGCAAACTAGGCTATAATTAATCTGCCGCAATTAAGTAAAATTGAAGGTCATGGGCTCCCCTTAATTAGGCTTTGCAATCAATCACAAAGTACTTAGTTAGTTTGAACTGATACACAATTCAAAACTACCAGTCCATAAAAGCCAGGCACAAAATGGTCTAGTGTCTAGTCCTGCAAAATGTTAAACAATTTTTGCACCACAAATCACCGATAATTTGCCCAGACATTCATACAGAATACTCACATGGTATTTAGCCAAGGAATACGAGTCTCTTAAATGTTACAGCTTAATGGAAATCTAACGCCTCTAGTAGAAAATTTCCCACTTTGCGAAATCAAATAGAAGTAATTAATACGTCCCGGACACGCCTTCAGTTTAAGAATCCTAATTATGAATCATACTCTCTGTATTAAAAACCAGCTCGTAAGTAATAATCTACCCTAAGGTACTCATTTCCCTTACCTGTCTCCAATTACAAATATTTAGTCTTGAGTCTGGGAGTAAAAAGGCAAATAAATGGATGAATCATTCCTCCCTACAAAATTCTAAGAGCCATGTCGAGGAAAAGAGACTAACCGACATTGGCAATACTTAAAATGCCAACTGCAAATGAACCAGTCACGTCAGTTAAGTTTGAACAAAGCCAAGGGCAGATATATCAAAGAGCGATCATAACTTTGGAATATTAGCTACCGACTTTTTTCTTCCTTTCCCGTCCTTCTCCCTCTTCTCTTTTGTGTATTAGTCATGACTCTCTCAGGTGATATTTATCATTCAAGGTAGGAGAAGTTTTTCAGAGCCAAACTGAAACTACTAAACAAATAAATAATAGCAAGAAAGGCCGAGATTCAATATTTTACGACTTGGTTCATAAACAATGAGCCGCCGAGTACCACCGACCTCACCTTTTTTCATTTCTAGCATTCTAGCTCGTAATAATTATGGATGCAATGGCTCAGTTCAACGTTTGATATAAAAAATGCAACTTATCATTATACTCTCTCTACTACAAAGTAAGTATTATTTAAGACCAAATCTGCACCACTAAATGACGTTAGTCCAGTTAAAGTGTTCCACTCCGGAAAGAGAGATATATCGAGCCAAAGTCCAATGTTCATGCCATGGGTGAATTATACCTTTTGAATGTGTTACGAGCTCGATTGTGTCATGGTGATTTAATGGAAAGACTCAAGGCCAGACAAGCTATGAAATCCAGGTTAAGCTATTTTCTAAAAGCTAGTAATCAGTGTAGAATGCATCAATTTACTAGCTTTATCACCCAACCCGGCCCTAGAAGGCAGACTCGATCAGCCCAGCCTAGAAGAAGAGTACCAGGTGAGATGGACTCTTAGAGAGATAACAACAAATTGAAATGGAAAGGCGAGGTCAGGTGTGGACTTAATAGTAGTGCATTCCAAAAACTAGTGGAAGCAATAGATCACATGGAATTGGAAGGCAAATTACTCCCATGGCATACATTCCAACCCGTATTCATTCGTGTTTTCTCATAATCATAATCTATTTGCTGGCAGACTTCCCAACTCACAATCCCAGATTTTGACTAAGACAAGAGATATGAATAATATGAAATGACATGATTCCCTTAGCAAGTTTCAATACTAATTTCAAATCCTATAATACTAACAAGGCTTCTAAAATATCCACTAAGAACAAGAGCTACCTTTCAGTAAAATCTCCAAGCAGTTCAGCATCACGATATGCGGTACAATGTTGGATTTGTATGTGCGAGGAGTATCATCTTGTTGAGTTCAATGTTACATTATCACTATCAACTGTATTATAGGAAAAGAAATAGTACTGTGGAATGATGGTCCCAAGATAACCAAAGATATTACACCCCACCCACTTTTTAACGCATCTCTGAATACATAAACACTTCTTGAGGATGAGGATTTGACAATGAGATTAGAAAAATAAACACACAGAACAATATGTCGTAAGTTTGACTAATACCATCTTTGGTAATTGTGCCATTCCTCAAGGAATAATATGTATTTCCTCACTCACTTATTATTCAGTCCAGAGTGATCTCACTTATTCAAAGAAATGGATTTTTTTACTGCTACTACCACTGAGGAAATCTCAACAGATTTTAAAGAAAGTTAAACTAACGTTAAAACAATATTTTGACAAAAAACGGAAGCCTCAGCAAGGGGTCTGCTTCAGCCCTATCGAACACTCGTATATAAATCCACTCGGCCCTGGACTAGCATAATCTATAAGATGTATAATAATAAGCCACCGCGTACATCTACCCAGCTGAAATAAATGATCCTTGGAATCTCATCTCAAGTCCCACAACATAACAAGCTATTCTTCCTTCAAGTCCCCCTTCCATCTCAAGATCTCGTTTTCATCTCAAATGTCATCGTAATGCATGCTAAACCCCTTAAATTATACTTAACAGATCCAGATACACTTTTTCATCACGAGATACTCAAACCACCCCTTGTCTACTCTGCGTACAAAAATCCCGTCGATTTCCCTTCTCTCAAGGGGTAAAAAATTAGAAGACATGAAACATCTTCCATCCCTCAACTTTCCACTCCTGTAACTTAACTTTGTAGCCATCATTAGACTACACTCTAGCATGCAAGGAAACGATCGAGTAAAGTGTTCGGTCTCATTGCTGTAAGTGACCAAGGGATACATAATAACATGAGATGGTCACCACTATCCTGGCTACAATCTCAAAAATCTCAATCCTCAACCCTTTTCTACCTCAACTTGAATGATTGCTTTTAGCTCCATTTTACTCATCCATCTTTTTATTCACAACTACTTTAATGAAAAGTGGTATCTTCTTACATTACATCTACCTTATGTGAGCATATATGCATATCTCCTCTACTTCTACTGCTGCACAGCATCACTCTTTCAAACCGTCTGCAATTTCGTATTTAGTTTGTCTCCAACTCATTCTCAGTAATTGTACTCTTATTCAACTATCCTCCTACCGCTCTATCAACTTCCAGTTAGGTGGGGACAGAGGAGTGACTCACTTTTTGATAATCACTCTCAGACAGGTCATTGGAAGCAGACATACTATGCTTTAGTTTCGGGATTTTCCAACCTCCAAAGTTGACAGCGAAATGAGATGGATGCTGACAATAACAGGACACTAATGACTTCTTCATAAATCGATTCCACATAACTACTGAATTCCCGTACTATTTCAGAGCCCTACTACTAACTTCAAACAGTAAGAAGCTATGCTATACCTTGATATTTGCTACGTTCCACAAATAATGTGGGAGCTGATTGCAAAATCGTTATTACATACTCTCCTCTCGGTTCTAAATCAAATTTTCGGTTTACAATCACAGATTCTAGGTGAAATTTCTCGCCAGCTAAAGTCTTGCCAACCGTCATCGCATCTCCCTCTGCAAATTACTAAATTCAAGAATTGTATCACTCAGGCATGCATCAGATTCTCCAGAACCCTGCACTGCCTGTCCCTTCCGTCGTTATTCCTATCCAGAGATATGAAGGATAGAAAATAATATATTATGATTGTAGAGATGAAAGTGAAGGAGACTAGGAGATTAACTATACGGGAGAAGTCATCCAGGAATATGATAAACAAGAAAACATGGCCCTCTCTAGTTTCTACAGCCAGTGGACCGATGCCTGTCCCCAGCTTGAGCTTATCAACTGAACTGAATGGTGTTTAATCACGAGAATCATTAACATTAACATAAGCCTTGCATTAATCCCTGTTAGGACAAGGCTAAGCATCATCCTTAGCCCTGAGGAGTCGCTTCAAGTATTGACACGACAACTCCAACTAACCGCGGAAATCCAACCCTTTTTCTCTCCAAAGGATCCCCATCATCAGCATCATCATCGCCAGCATTCTCCACCAAGTCTCCTCCACTTTTTCTACAATTCTCTTGATTAAATCCTTCCCCAAAAGAATATTAACGAATTGGTGTCAGGGCATGGACATAAATCTAACTCTGAAGTTTCCTATTTCCATCTTTCAAAATATTTTTTACCAACTGCAGGAGCCAAGGGGATTCTTTGAAGATGTCACGAAATACATCAAACTCAACCCGAGTTTAAACTATTTACCTGCAAGGGTGACTATACACATCACTAACGAACTAACAGAAGGGATGAGACATGACCCCTTTGCCTAGCGTTGAGATCATTCATATATATGGACCAAAAGACTCGCAACTAAGCAAACTGCTCTCCTTAATTCCCTTTTTCATATAATAATTTATTACACTCTAACTATCAACTACAACCCTCCAGTAAGCGGGTTTTGCTAACATCCTCCAGACTTGAAAATCGCCACACCCAATTATCTATTAGTTAATACCATTGATTACACACCCACCTCCAATCCAAGCTGTGTATTATAGAAACAACCCGTACATTCTACTTTCAAACTCATCTTGGCTTTTCAATTCCAAATAGGGGGAAAGAACTCTGAGCATGAAAAAGCCTGTCTCTAATGGATCCAACTCATCAAATCTTCCCTTCCGGCTCCAATACTAGAATATCTATCACATAAGGTACGTATCATCATCATGCCCGTATGTACCAGTGGGAATATAAACCTCTTGTATTTTTAGCCTCTTCCTGGATTCATCAAAGATGCAACGTCAACCAGCTCGTAAAATAATTCACCCCTTTTCCAGCATCAATTTTTGACTCCCAGCACGGAATCATTTCTTTCACAAAAGCACACACACAGAAAATTATACTTAAAAACGCACAACACTTCTGCGTTATTCAATGGCTGCCTCTACCAACAGACCAATTAGACAACTTTTTTATATACTTTTTACCACCCAGATCCACGTACAGGTTCTCACCACACTCCTTGAACTATCTAGCATCATATCAAATTGTTATGTAAGTATCCATCTGTATATTAGAGAGTAACCCCTTCCTGACTTTCACTGCCGTCCCTTTGCCTTGTCCTGGCCAAGGTAGAAAAAAAAACTCATTCCCGAACCGAGTATGATTTCCCCGACAGGAATGGAATTAGTTTTGAAACGGAAGAGGAATGAATCCCTAAAACAACCAAGGTAGGTAATAAGTAATGGGGGATGATGATGACGATGGTGAATTGGTACGGTATAATTGAGAAAGTCAACGAGTACATTGTGTAATTTCATGGATCCATCATTTCTACATGCCTCATCCCCTCACCGATTATTAGAATAGACATTTGATATAGATTGGGAAGGATGATGGGGGTAGTAGTGGAAGTAGCTAAGAGTGGAAATTCCTTTTATTTCCCATGAACAGTGGATAATAGTGCAATAAAGGGCCTCTAAAGTTTATTACCTCCATTCAGTCATCCTTTATCCGTCACATGCATTCACCATGCCACAACTATAGAGCAATTTAATCAATAGCCCCACGCACTCAAGAAGACTCAACTCACAAGTCTCAGAGTCATCAGACAAAGAGGATTTACATTTCCTTACATTTGTTTTCGACTCTACGCCGACTTGTGGACTAATGTCTCTTTTTATACTAAATTCCACAAGACCAAACTGTCCCTTGGATTGAAGAGAGCTAGAGCTTTTGTGATTTTCTTTAACTACACGCAGCTACTAATTTAGTAACTTTATGTCCAACCAAGACTGAGAGCATGCAATGTTTTGTCACACTGTTTCCCAACAAGGTATAAACCCTAGACTTTAGGGTAGACTGCCAATTTGGAAGGCGAGGTAGTCCAGAGTCCAGAGGGAGGAAATAATTATATTAGGAGCAAACTGTAGATAATTACAGCCTTAATCAAGATGAATAGCACAAGATAAGTTGGAATTCCCACAGAGCTTTACTATATAAATCTATAGGATTAAATCCTACGTAGCATTTGGAATTGAAATCGATTGACCCTTTACAAAATGGGTTTGAAAGAACATGCAAGCAAGGGAAAATACAAATCCTTGAACTTTTGACACACAATTCACGCAAAGTTACATAAATAGAGGATGTGGCTCAAATTTCAATAATATTTTTACATTAAAATCTCTGAACTATAATGAACGATCGGGAAAAACGACTACTACCAGTACCAACTACTAGATAGACCAACACGCGCAATATAAACCAGAATTATGGCTCGGTTATCATTACATCAACACTTCTTGAATTTCCTGATGTATGTGCCACCGTAGTAGAGCCCATCTGATCCAAGACTTTTCATATCCAATGACTTGCCGAATGTTAACATAGCAAGCAATTAGAAAAAAACCCACCACCAACTAATAATAAATGGTACAGCTTTTTCTGCCAAGAAATCCGGACCATCAGCAAAAACCACTTCTAAACTTCTTGGCTTTTAGAAGCATCCCATTACACATTACTTATACACGCACATTCATCTTCATTCTTCCCACTAAAGATACAATCCATGCATCCATAAGAAATATTTGCTACGACCAGGCCATGTCGAGGGATCACTTCCTAAAATCCGTTCGGATTAAAGGCACAATTACAAATGATAAATGAGCATTCTCACAACAAAACACATAGATGCCAAACAACATAGGAAATGAAACCAAGGAAAACCTAAGCTGGGAAAGAAGGATTGAAATGTTTTTTTCTCTTTATACTTTTACGAGCACCATCCTCATTACCATTCATATCCGCCTGAGTACATACCCAGAACGAAGGAAATGAGATCAGATAAGTCCAGCCAATCACCACCACAATGCAGAACTATCTCATTAAAATCATTAATAAGGATGATCCTCATCATCAACAAATCTGCATCAGAATTGTCAAGAACGTATTCGGAGAAAGAAACGGTTCAGTGGTGTTTGCAACTGCCAAAACCACGCGAGCCACCCAGCCATCAAATCTTCCAAACTTCTCAAGAATCTCAGCCCAACCCTACTTCATTTGTGTTTTCCAGTACAGACCATACAGTGCCAAAGCTCACTAACTACAGATAATAGCATATGTAATAGTAGCAGTAGGATACACTAATAAGAGAGGAATCCACCACCAATAAATTTGACTGTGAAATTGTGAGAAGGAGTGGAGTGAAAGTCAAGGGGAATGAAGACCCTCAACATCTGAGACTTTATTGGATCAGCCGATTACTTTGACTAACTAACTGGCTGACTTAATGAATCTAACACAAGGAGATTAAATGAACTCAGCGTTGGAAGATGGAAGGGAGGGAGAGGAGTTGAGAATTTCTGAATTCAATCCGTAAAAGGGGGAGGCTTCATATTATTTCCTAAAAATTTCAATGATCCAACATCGGAGGAAAGTCAGAGTTGAGACATGCGGCTATATAATATAAATAAATATATAAATGCATATTCATTCGGGTGATACTTGAAACGATTCAATATTCTATTTCCATATATCATCCGAAATCAACGGCAAACATCCCAAAGTGGAAACGTGACTTCACAATGCGAAAGGGGACTTCTTAACGGAAGTAATGAAATAAGGCAATCAGTGGACTTGCTTGCATGTTCCATACCACTTTCCTCACTTCTCTAGTTCAGTCTGGGCACGAAATTACATTACTAAACTACCACGTCTGGTTGTCTGAATCCCCAAATTTATCAAATACTACAATGAAATCTCACTCATTTCCTTATGCTCCTTTTATACATACACATACATTCGGTAGATCGTACCCGAGTGATGGAATACAGGGTACGCGGGTTCCTCCGGTAATAAAATCAAGATGCGAAATCCTCAAATGTAACAACCACCTAGTTTCACCATCTAGACTCTACACTTTAAGAACTAATACATATTTTTTTCTCCAATATTTATTTAGGAATCCTATCTAAACCGTTCCAATTTCATTTTTACAAGTCCCAGTCCAAATAAGCTGGGCATTTCCATCTCTGAGAATTTTTCAATTTTCTCTCATAAATCAAAGTTGCAGTGATTTCATACCACTAGGCTGCTTCGCGACTCAGAGCCGTTTGATATAAAACTAATAAAACCATATGTACCACACCAATCTCCTCTCAAGTCTACACATATTGAAATCTAGAACATCTAGAACTGTAGTGTATCGTTAGTAAAATAGATTAAGCAGAGAGAGAGGCAGAAGGTTCCGTCACCCTCTGCTAAAAGATTCTTTAGAGTCTACACCCAAGCCATTGAGAGTTCAACAATTCGACAACAAATGATATCAAGAGCATGAATAAGCGAAAAAAAACCCAGCAGTTTCACGGATGACATTAATAAACACCTCCAGTTCTTAATAAATTCTCTCTGTACTTAATCTACAACAAAGTTAGAGCAAACGAACTCCTGATTTCTTGAGCAAAGTTCAATCCCTTCCACTTTATGTCTTCACGGTGGATTAAAAAATATAAAGAAGCAGTGAGAGAGTGAGATGCTGATTATGTGCTTGTGAGTTGTGAGGGTTAACAAGGATGGATAACAATATCATTTCATTATGCATACGAAAATGGTATGAGGAAGGTGGTGTGCCAGTGGAAATATGAATAGATTTAACAAAAGTATTGTGGAGAGCAAACTGGATATCCACCCATGGCACATGCAGTTACTGTAAATACCAACTACAAATATATAACTCCAATACGCAATACAAGAACTCTTCGAGTCATTCTCCTACTCTCAATCAGGTTGTAGTGGCAATAATATTATAAATTATAATAATAGCACCAGCTAATTGTACGTTTGAACCGTCTAATAATAATAATAATAATAATAACATTATAGTCATTTACAATCCCCAGAGTTCACACATAATATACTGATTAGAATAATAAGCTAACCAATATGAATAGTCAATGGCAATATATCCCCTGCTTATCCAGATGCCATAGTCTACTGCTTCTCTTAACGCTGCATAACTATTTATGAAAGATGAACTAACAACAATAAGCCCCGATACCGTGTGTGTGCCTACATATTACACAATACTCCGTTCTGCTTAATCTTCATCACATTATATGATCCTAAAAAAAATCTCACTTAACAATGATCAGGCTCCATTTCATTTAAGATAATATATGAACTCGTATTCTTTCCCCCGTCCCAGCTTCTTCATCATGGAAAAGATTATAAGCAGAACCGTGAAATAATTTCCAAAGACTCTGTAATACATGATACTAAACTACATAGTTATTATATCATATCAACTTGGTTCCTAGTACTTACTAGCCAGTGTGCATTCCTTTCCATTACCAAGGAGCTAAATGAACCTAAAACCCTCTGACAAGTTACTCCATTTCAGTAATAAAGAGCGAAAAGGCACGCACAGGCAGAGTTCACAGTTCCTCGGGTTACCGGGTTCACCTCATCCCCTATTCGAATATGCGGGCTGCTCAAGAAATGGAAACACACCCTTTTCTAAAGCCATTCTAATATGACTGGAATAAGGGAATGCAGAGGAGAGAAGCCGAAGCCCACACCCCCTTTACATGGGGAGCTGTAAAAGAGAAAGCATGTAGTTTTTGGCCAACAAGATCTCAAAGAGTGATAAGTGACGCTAAACTAAAGAAATGGTGCGTGTGCATGCATATGCATGAGCATCTTATAAATAAAAATCATACATCCCTACCATCCTCCTCGTCATCCATCCATCTCCATAATCAACCTTAAATCATATTAAACATAGATGATCATATATAGCCTTCTTCGTCCTACAAAAAACGGAACTAATATCTTTTTCTCTCCCTTTAGACATGAGATTATAAGACCACGAAGCCAAGAAGTGGGTCTTACTGATCCCTTTAAGAAGGGACATCTCCAATTTACAAAAGGACAAAGTTGAACGTGGATTATGGGCACAGACCCCCAGCTAAATATCAATATCACCTTACACACAGAGAGCACTTGAAAAGATTTCATGTTCCTCATCCTTCTTAACGTCCCAACCATTTTGACTCCTAAAGTCCAAGAGGATCTTCTGACGTTGTACAAACTACCAACAAGTTTTATCAGAGATGTGGCTAGAATGTATTTAGTGTCAGTCTTATTATATTTAAAGGACTTTTCCATTTTTCTTAGAAAATAATTTTTTTCTTCATGTAATATTTGAGTCTGTGAAGATTGTAGATTGTGGGAATCAAAGGATGGAGGCAGAAGAGGGACCAATGTGAACTAACTCATTGATCCGATGGCCCGATCAATCTTCTTGTTTGTAAATACAATGCAAAGATTTGTAGACACTGTAGGCAAAGACATGCTGTTCCTACTGCGTTAGGTTTATTTTTTTTTCGGGGGAGGGAGGGGGGATTCAATACATTCCCTGCAGAAACGGTACCTATTAATAATATCAGCTTTTCATGCAGACAACCTCCAGACAAATCTTTTATTTGTTTCAATCGATCGCAGTTGTACAGCTTGATTTCTGTCCTACCTGTCAGACCACTGAAAAATTAATGTCCATTGCTATACAATGTACAAGAAACTAGCATCTTGAGCATTAATCCATACTTATAATAATAATATCTGTACAACACCGTCCCTATGCACGCTCTTATCTCAGTTTGAGTCCTTGCCCTTCAAATGCAACTCTGAAATCAATAAATTCGTCACTTTTCAAAAGAAACACACCCTAGCGAACTATAAAAGACTCTAAATCGATCTTCCATGTACCCATTTCCTTCCATCCAATGCATAAACCCAAAGGCGTGCATAAGTGGCTGTTAGTTAGGAGGCTTAGAATTTTTTAATCTAGTCTTCAATGCCCTGTAGAGTTGAATGCAGTATTAGTTTTTTTACAGTTTGTATTTCCTCGTAAATTTTCTTTCTATCGCTATTATCTATTATAGTAAATGTGGCAAGGATAATAAAGTGGGCACACATAAGAAATACATTCGGTCGAAAGTAAGCAAATCCGAAAAAACCGTTGGCTCCTACATCCTACTAAAATCCACAATGCATACACACATAACTTTTACCATCGAAAAGGGGTGAGGGTGGCCAGTAGAGAACATTTACAAATGCACAGAAGCTGGAAGTTTATGTTCTTCTTGTACAGTCGGACATGGAAGTGAAGGGATAAAGCAACTACACAGATTACACAACAGTAGTGCACACATAGTACTCATTTATTATTGCTGAAACCATAGACTTAGAGACTTGAGATCATCGCGTGATTCCAAAAGTCAGACTGTTCCACACTTGAAGAGATGAAAAATCTCGGGAAGCAGTACACACGGGCAATGCTGCAACGCACATGGAACGCTTCCCAAGTCCAAAAACACCCTCTCCTACAAAGTTTCTAAGCATCTTTGGGTAAAATACAGCAAAAACCATTTACAAATTACTTCTCTGCACTACATACTACTAATATACCACATCCCTCCGAACAGAATTTTACATCATCAATAATACCACCACCGGATCCAAATGAAATGCTAGAGCTATGTAGTCAGTTGGTGCTCCTGAATCAAAAACAAGATAGCTTCCTATAGAAACCTATCCAAGATATAGCCTAACCACAACATGCGACACAACAGGGGAGAAATCATCATGAATGATCAAAATCTAGAATCTAGATTACAATTCCCAATCCCAAGAATACCATCCGCAGAGGTCCACAGATAAAATATCAATACCAAATATACGTACACAAGGTCGTAAATCTTCGTCAACTCTTCAGAGAAGAATTCACTCACGCTACTAGGACCGAAAGTATAGACAGAACACAATGCATGTGCATGGCACACCAAAACATAATTGAATGACAAAAGTCAATGAAATGCAACCTAAAAATCCTTACCCTATCGTCTATTATAGAACAAGAATAATGAATTTCTCAACAAAGTCAATCCCAATGCCTGCCATCACCATCACCTATCCTTCTCATGGCTTGCACTTATTTTCCCTCTCCCTTCAAACTTAATAGTTATAAAGTAGTAAACACAGAAACCTCTACCATATTATTCTGTGCCCTTCTTAATCCGAACAAGAAATATCAAACTAAATGAGAGAGAACACAAGTTGTAGAAGAGTATCACCTCATTATTCATTATTTTCTGCCTTACATTTCCCCTACACATACCGTCCAGAGTAAATCCGATTTCTTCTCATAAAGCCGTGAATGAGAATCAGAATTAGCTATCCCTATGCTCCGGTTCAAGCTACTTTGTACATATCATTCAGTCCGTTAAGTTTGCAGTATGACGCAGGGATGAAAAATTGAAGGGTAGAACCGACATAGGTGTAAGAACCTTGATCTCGTATTTAAAGAGCTTCAAAATGTAGCCCAGTTAACATTTCTGAGGGGAAAAAGAAACTAGAAACGAATGTGTCTTTTATATTATCAATAGAAAAAAAATCAATGTACTCAATAGGTGTTTTCTTTACAAATCGAAAAACAAACAATTTCTTCAAATCCAACCTTCCAGCTAAGCTCTCGGAAGAAAGGGGAAAAATCTTATCATTATTATTATGATACACTTTTTTGTGAATCATTAAATTTGAGGGTAAGTTGGAGCCTGGTAAATTGTGGCAGTAGCAGCATGAATGATAACTGAAAAATATACATACTGTTTGGAGAAATTGTTTTCGACACTCCCGCAAACCCTTCTTAAGATAATAAAGAATTTCCTTTTCAAGAGAATGCAATTACTCATGACACATGAGGAATTAGCTGTTAACTAAATTTTTGAGGAGAACCTCCCACGATCCACATGAGTTACACCCATCCTTCAACCTATTTAATCCTCCGTGTCACATCACACAAGCCAAACAGTCAACTTGAGTACATTTTCTTAATAAGTGCCCAGGAACAAAGAGAACGTATACAAATTACATCTAAGGTTCTTGGGGGCCTTTTCCCTTCCATGCTTTTCTCACCCTTCTTCAATTCTGCCTAATAATCATAATTTTTTTTCTCCATTCATCCAAACCTTTTGGAATAACACTTGAAGCCCTCTTCGCTGTCCTCTTGGAAGGTAAAAATAACATAAGAAAGAGGATGGTGGTGGTATAAGAAAGAAATACTCAACTTCTTCATCTTCACCAAAGTGAACTCAGATCATCATCATCACATGAATAAACGCTATTACTCTTGTATACAAAAAAAAGTGACTTGGTCCGACCAACTACAACTCTTGGCAGATGCTGTGATAAAAAATAGCCTTGATCGTACTTGAATAGTTTCTTTCCTCAACTTATAGCTATTCCAATTTCACGTTTGTCTATTTACCTGTTGAGAGACCTGAAGAATAGGACAACTTCTGTAGCGACCCCTTCGAGTAGCAAGTTCCCACCAAGGAACATCCTTTCGAGTTTGTCGCCAAGGGATTCCATCTTCCATAACGGGCTCCAAAGGAGCCTTGGGAAGAAAGCAACTCCGGTGAAAATGCCGAGCCTGACCGTTGGAATGGCACAAGACGGTTGAATTAGAGTCGCCTGGAACCCCCCGTTCCCGGTGGCATGTGACACTGCCATTACCCCCAACACTACCATTCATATTGCTCACAACAATACTATTATCTGAAATAGAATTGCGGAGCTTTCCCCCAGATTGTAATTGGGAACCGGGGCTTAGATTGCACATCCCGTTACTAACACTACTATTGGAACTGGAGAGGACTGAAGCTGACGGAGATTTTGACATTAGCATGCCTACACCCATACTACTACATTCACAAGCCATGAGATCTTCGTTCTCATTGTGATGACCGTAACCGTTTGTTGTGGAAGGGCAATCAGGAGGATTAGGATGACCCACAATGGACGAGGAGGGAGCACTCAACTTATTCGGGAGCACTAATCTTCTCAACTTTCTCCCCAGACTGGAATTAGAGGCTGAGGAGGTGGAAGGTTTCAGTCTCGTTTTATGAATATCTGAGTTAGTGACACATTTATGAGTCCCTGGAGCTTGTAGTTTTAATGATGAGGGTGAAGGGCGAGGGAAGGAGGAAGACGAAGGGCATCCGCAGTTTTCATACGTCGTCAGTTCAGGTGAACAATCACAACAATTCGAACCAGATGAGCCGGAAGTTTCCCAGGGAGATGAGGTAGCCACGGAATTCCTTCGGTAGTCCTTCCCATTTGAAATTAATCCGTTTGGACTCCCTTTCCCTTCAAAGGCTTTGATACCTGGAGAATGCTGCTTCACTTTTATTGTGCCCACACTAGCACTGGTGGAACCATTACTTCCTTTATTCCCTGTATCTACTAATAATGACTGGCCCTGGTGATAGTGTTGATTGGAAGGGAGCCCCTTTCTCACCGGAATTAAACTGAAGCCATTCTTGGAAGAGTTATTGCTCTGATCCTGCTGCTTTAGACCTAAGCTAGGATGGGTTGATAAAAGTGATGCGGAGCCGTTAGTCCCGTTACTATTACCATTCGAGTTCCCAATCGACTTCTTATCTTTTGAAGAAGAGCCTAACCGAAATGAAGCTTTTTGCATAAAGCTCCCCTGTCTCTTATTTAAATTACTGGACTTGGGCGGCAGGGCATTGGTACTGGATGGCTGGGCTAGATCATAACATTCTTGTTGCTGTCTCATTGCAATGGAAGCAGCCGTGGGACCCTTCCGTTTCCTCACCGTTGCAAATCCGTCATGGACTTGGTAGAGATTCGGAGTCGCCCCATTAGACGTGGACTGAGGAATAGATTGAACCGGAGTTCTGGCATTTAAGCCCGTATTACTCCCACTACTTGTGCTACCCGACCCTGAGGAAGATGCGGCTGATGAGGAGGCTGATGAAGACAAGGAGAGGGAATTCGGAGGATGAGGATGGAAAGTGGACGTTCCACAGGAGAGTGAGGATGGTGCCGGAGGGACCGAGGCACTGGTCATGCATGACTCCATCACTTTTCAATTGTTATATTGTCCAGCTCTCTCTTTCTCATTGTTGTGAACAGACACAGGTTGGAGGATTATTATTATTATTTAGGGAAATGACAATGACAGGGGCAAGGGTAATCCTTCCTCCGTTTGTTATTTCCTACTTTTAACCTCTAGATTTCCCACGGTGGCTCGGCTACAATTGCTGATCCTACTTGGAATTATAGGACTAACCATCGACCCACAATTTTTCTTCTGTATTTTTTAAAACTCACATCCACACGCACACTACAAATACTTTTTACATCTGTTCTACAGTTAATCGTTTCTCATAAGTCTTGTAAATGCACTTCTCATCCTTTGTTTACATCCCTGTCCATCTCCATTCCCTCAGCTCAATCTCGAGAATCTTAACTCAAAGACACCCATTGCAAGCTGTCAAATTACAACTAGAAGAGAACGACCGTCCTGATGATCCACAACTATTACAAGGAATGCTATATTTATTTCACTTATCTACCCCCTGAACACGGTTGCACAAAATCCTCAGTGGAGATCCAAAGTACTTTAGTTTCCAAAGACCATTTCACACCTAAACGCTGGAAAGTGGTAGGAACGGACGACCATCCACCCACGACCAAGTTCTCAGTCCAACTGACATACGAAACTCCACAACGTGAAGAAGAGATCCATCCATACGAACCCAACGAGCAGCAGTTGCAGTACCACTTCCCCAGTAGTCATGCCCTTTCATACGTGTATCCCTAAATAACATTCTTGTTGGTAACTTGGCACTATAGTGAACGGTTTCTTTTCCCACTTTTAAATCAACATCTAAAGCTACCCTCTAGGCTCTAACCATACCTGTAGAAATCCAAAGTCTACCAAGCCAGTTCTTCTTCCCTGCGGATCCAGGTATACATTACATGCTCGTACATTTTTAACTTCAGGTACGGGAAGAATAAGACAATCTTCCATCTCACTTTGAACTACTGAATACGACTAGGCTCAACTTAATATGATACATGCTGCATAGTTCATTAAGTGAGTAATTCTATGCAGCACACTACACAACTGACTGACCCTCATTAGACCTGGGTTCAAGTCTAATTCATTTCTACACAAAACAGAACGGCTAAACTCGGTTCCTTCTGGAGACTTTATTCCTATGTTTGCATTCTAAACTCATCCCCTTCATTTACAAAAACTTAACTAACCTTTCCTTCAGCTAACAAAAGTTTTCTTAACAAGAAACCCTCAATTCTACTCATCTTCAGGAGCGTACTTCATCCCTTTTGATCCTTGCGATTGAAGTTACAGGGGAAGCTTTACATAGTTGGGAATGGGAAGCGCTCATCGGGTTTTTTCTTCTCCATCCTTATTCTTAACTTGAAGGTATTAAACTGTGAGAGGGCTTCTCGAAGGAATTACGGCTCTGCCACCCTTCGTAAACCTCTTAAGGGTAGCAATATTGTAGGCATAAAAAGAAGTCGAGAAATTATCCCCGTCTGCCTAGCCTGGACGGCCTGGACGAAACACTCGAAGGGATGTGGGGATCTGATCAATTTTCCACTCTCAATCCCTCTTGTCTGTGCCTCATCTTTGTATTTTTATTATTCTATTATAGTCTGCAGTCTACCCAGAATCTTTAACTATAATACGTATTCAAACAGTAGTCTGTAGAGTAAGCCGACGGATACCCAACGCAATTCACTATTACTTTTAACTTGGAGGGATGGAAGAAACAACGGAAAGAGACTAAATCACATTTCTATACACAGAATACGATTCCACTAAAACTCGAGTCCTAAAAAGTAGGCTTTAGTGTTGAACCACTCCTAATTTTAAGTAGGTACTCATCTTTTAGATAACAGATCTGGCTTTTCTTGAAGAATCTCACTGTACATTTTACCAATCGATGAAAATACATGGCAAATCATCCCCAGACTAAAATCTTGAGGCTGGAGGTGAATAGAGCTAGCAGAGTTACTACTGACATCACGTCTTCCACCATTATTGCGAATCCTCAGAGTCATCATGAATCATGATCACCGACTGTGGTACGTAGGTACAGCATTCCAATTCCATTAAAGAATTCAAAACAACCCGTTGGAATTAAAAACAAACATCCCATCCTGTACGTGATCCCATCATGGCAATGGCAGCTAAAATTTGAACTTGACTTGTGTGCTAATGGGAAATGTTGCTCCGGCTGTCGATCATACCAAGCTAACAAAAAGCACAGTTTTACTAACATCATTCTAAATTCCACAAAATCGACAAGTCAACCTTACTCTCTCCAGAGGAACTATGTAATAAAACTATGTTGAAATGAACAATCCCTCCTTATCGTTTTTCCCATGGCCATTAGGGACTATTTTCTATCTCCAGTACTCAAGCTACGATGCAGACCACATAAATGATTAGGTGAAAAAATATATGATTACATTATACAATGGCTCAAAAAAGGTTTCAAGTTTGGATATATTTGACTTGATGTACTTCATCAAAGGTTTCAACGGAAATACAAAAATCCCTGTAACAAAAACCAAAGAAAATCTTCAACAACCTCAAATGAAAAAGAGATTTAAAAGGGCTTAATGAACAAAGAAATAGAACCATACATTAAGATCCACCTTTATAAAGAAAACACAGTTTGGGTTTAACATTTTCATTGGAGGAATTACAAATACAATGCACTGCACACTCTGGCTTCTTCGATCCTTCTAAGAGACCCACGGTTTGTATCATTATCGTCGATTTAGAGATACTAACGGAAATGAACGGATCATTTACAGGCTAAATTCACCCGACACTCCAATTCCATTCCTCGTTACTCCTCTAGGGCTCTCGATCTGCCCTGCAATGTTTGAATGTTATGGCTCCTAGTTCCGAAAGCCATCATTTAAATAAAACGCTCTAGAGAGGCTTATAAGCAGATTGCGGAAGAAGGGATGTGCATTTCCTCCAATGTCTTTCGAAATAAACTTAAGCGTTCAATCAAAATTTCCATTCCACTTTCCCGTTGTAAAAGCCATTAGGGGGAATTCTACAGGTCAAAATAACTGCAGCACTTTGCAGAATCTCTTTCAAATACCAATTGATGCACCAAGGATCAAATTGAAGCTTCTTTTATGAATATACGTCGGCAGTTTTGTTCAAAATGCAAACATTATATATTACAGCCCGGCATAAGGAATAGGGATCTGAATATTATAAAGCCCAACGCATAACTCCGAATTCTCTAACCTACCTTTGTGGATATGACACCAGAGTTAAAAATTGTAAAAAAATACAGCAGACGTAAGACGTGTGACGGAAAGTCAGCGGCTTACAAGGGTTTCTGAAGATATTATATTTTACGCCGCGAGTTTCCATAAGAAATTCCAAGTGTTTGCCTAATCCGATCAATTCACCTTCTCAGATGTTCCACAGAAGCTTTAGCGTTTTAATCTCAATCTCAACACACAGAGCTCCATGTTTACGCAAGGAAGAGGGAAAGATTATTTGGCAAAGATGGAATCGCTTATGCAGATTGTGATGAGAATATTTTTTGCCACTTAGATCTATTTCTTTAGACAGTAAATGCTAGCACCGCTAACAGAAACAGCAGGGATTGACATTTGACATGACACAAAAGTATATTAATCTCAATTTCAACCTTAACAAAAACACAAGATCCCCCAACGCATCATCAGCATAACTGATCTCCTCTGGTCTCTCTAAATTGCAAAACTAAAAAGAGCACGTAAGCAGTACAACTACTGCGATGACGGATTTGCTTGAGAAGCAAAATTTCCTCCAGAATCACAACTCGCATTAATGTTGTATAAGGTGGTAAACAAAACTTTTGTTTTTTTCTCCTTTCAATTTAGTAATATGTTTGGTTTGATGGTTTACAATCTTGAGGGTATATTTCTCTGAAGACTTGCTCAGACTGAGGAGTTCTGTTTTACCTCAAAAAAAGCTTTAAAAACAATAATAATGAATAGCAATGGCTTTAATGGTGACTCATCATTCCAAGGGGCACTTGATATGCAATAACTCCCCAAGCAAGTCCCAATCTCCCAATGGGGAAAAGCTTTATGGAAATCACCAAATCCTTACAGACGGGTCTTTTATCTCGAGGAATATCAAGATTGTCTCTAGCATTATGTCCACATTATGCATAATGACCTGTGTGACCGCCACTGGCACTACCTCATCCGCAGGCACATCACACCCCTTCCTATTCTAGAGGAGGATTAAAAGCTTCTTCGTGTGGCCTTTACAAGTTCACCCAAACAGCTTACTCACAATCAGAATCCCTCTAAGCTTTGTGATCCCATTCACGAACCATACGAAACCAATGGATTGGATACGTATGAAAAAAATAGACGGATCTGCTTGCTGGAGGATGACATAAAAACTGGAGGAGAGATAAGATGAGATAGACCAAAAAACCACAATTTGCTTTAGCTTTTATTAGTTTTTGTATTCTCGTCTCTCTACACACAGCCACTAACGCAGAGATAGGAGACGACACGAGGAGATGAGGACTCTAATACACAAATACTAATATATTGGATTGAGTGGCTCGTTTTTGGAAGGCTCAGTATTGTATTCTAATTCCTTTTCAGCCTGATTTGGCACTTAACATTGACTTTCTATCCCATTTTTTGTCTCCAGTCCATCTATTTCATATCGCTCATCCACCCTTTTACAAATAGACACGTACAGAACATTCGACAGTCTAGCCATTCTCCAGTCAGTCAGCCAGATAAGAGAAATAATAACACTACTGACTTTAAACAGCCTTGCCTTTTGTAAATATTGGCCAGTGGATTCAATGGGCTATTTGTTATGGGAAATACACGAGTTCAAGTTTACTCAGTCTTAAATATCCATTCTAATTTTATTGCCTAGTTCATTTCAGGGTCTTCACTTCTGTTCCCATTTACAAGCCAATAAATTGACCTGTGTCGACCCCAAAGACTTTACCGGTAACGATTCACCTCGTAAAAATACTTTCCATTTAAATCCTCTCTGCTCATTAACCCTTTAAACTTCGACAGTCATCTTGGTACAAGTACCGTAACATTATGATAACACTTGTGTACTATATTCAGGCTATGATGATTTTAATTTAGAAATAAATTTAAATTCTTCCCCAAATAATACTTGTGTGTTTGCTTTTGTCCAAGTCTGATGGTAAATAGTAGTATTCTGACTAAAATTCTCAGAAAAAAACCAACGGAAGCATGGTTGGACGATACCTCCTCTCTTCAACTTATCTATCACCGACAAGATAATCCATTTCAGAAATAATGAACCAAGCCCTGTGTATGTTTAGACTAAGAAGCCAAGGTGGTACATAGCCGTCTAAGATATCTATAAACGGATACTTAGTTCGGGATCAGTTTTCATCAGAAAGGAACTCACGGGGAGATTTTATATCAAACTTAGGACTCTCCATGGTTAATGACATCCCCAATCTCCAAAATACTTGACTACGGAACCTGATACTTCACGCTCCTCTTAATTTCTATCTTTCAAAAATAAACCCCGTCCAACCCACCAAGGTAGTTTAAAACTTCACACTATTTACACCACTTCCCATATGATTTAGAACAGATAGAGGCATATTCCTGGTTTTCTGAGTTTCTGAAACCTACTTCACTTGATATCTTGGATCATTGTTAAAATTATTAGAAGAACTTCAAACAAGTAAAAGGTTATCTTCTGTTTAGAATGCTTGACTCGTTGATTCTAAAACTAAGATAATTTTCCCTCACGGAGATGTTACGGAAATTCGAAGACCCGTGATGGTATTGTATGTTATTAATTGAACCCATCATAAATTATAACAGACATCGATGCTCTAGAAATCTGATTGTTTAGGCCATTCTAATTTTTTTCCAAGCTTTAGATACCCTATGCCTATAAGTTGAAAAATATCTTAGGCAAACATAGTTTTAGATGGTAAAATGCTATGATTTAAAAGTTTACAATGATTTCAAAATATGAATTCACTCTGAATATAAAATAGGACTCGTAATTTATTAATGCAAGCTCCATTCAAAAGATACAAGAGCGAGAGAAAAATCTGTTCCTAATTAACTCATTAAAAAAGCATAACTTTTTAAACGACAAAAAAGAAGAGACTCGAGCTAGCATAGATTAATTTGCATTCCTCACTCTGAGCATACACCCGAGTGGATCTGTCCTTGTGACTTGAGCAGCTATTCTTGACAACCAAGGTATCACCCTCTTTAACAACATACGTAAGGGTATTCACAGTTTAGCAATCTGACAAACAGCCCGTCGTGCCCTCCCGATCATGAATTCCGAATTCGAATACAAAGAAACCAGCCACATGCTAAATGCTAATGCAGAGCCAAACATGTGTATGTAATTCATTTACAATTTATTAATATATTACTGTTTCTTCACATTCACAATGTAACTTGTAACATCTCTTGCAAATTAATTTTGTCAAGCAAAAGTGCAATGTACTGTTCTCTATGTACATAACTCTGTATACTTAGTGTGACTATGTGATTTGAAATTTTAAAATATACTTTATAGCTCTACAAGTCTGTAAACAACTTCAGGTTTTAGCCAGTCCATGCTTGGAGAGAAACGACAACGCGAAACCAATTGCATATACATCAAACAAAATGAAACAGGACTTCAGCCAGTGCCAACTTCGGGGTTGGTCAGAAACAAACGGTCCTACAACACGAAAATCATGCTAAGTATTCATTTCAATATCAATCTTGTTTATCAGCCATTCCTATATTATTTTACTGCAGTTAGACAGACCACTACTGAGGCGAACCTCTCACAAGGACGAGATTGAACTAATAACTCAACAGAGAGGAAATATTATTAGGGATTAAATTCAATTGAGCTCAATTGGATTTCATTCATTCTTCATGTCCAAACCATGTCACACAGACAAATATCAATTCTACGAGTACTAGACGGTTAGACTTCCAATATACTCCCTCCGTAGTATGACGAGTTTTCATCCCTCTCTATAAAAAAGTAGGATTCAGTAATCATTTATATCAATTGTATTTCAAAATAGGCTGCAGCCGTTTGGACAGAACGAAGAGCACTGCAAATTTTCAGGATAATCACACAAAACAGCAGGATGGATCCCCAACGGGGTGGACTCTGCCCAATTCTCCGTAGCTTTTGCATACTATAAAGATTCGCACATTGTTTTTAGTAACTATACGTTAAGTAGGTTCATGGCCAAGGAAAGTAGACTTTTAAAAACAAAATTTAGCCCTGGCAAAATTACTTATACTTATAATGAATAAGCTCTAAACCGAGTGTGCCCTTAGGTCTTAAACTAATGCATAGAATAAGAGTCTAGGGCTAGTCTGTAAAACAAGTCATAAAATCCTTGACCCATCCCTCTGTAAATTGAAGGTGGACAATAAGGAATCCATTCCGTATTTTCAGAAATACGAAGTACGTATAGAATTATCCCCATACGGTCTTTGATTTCCGACTTTTTTTTTACTTCGGCCGAAACGGTTGATAATTTAATACAACGGCACGACTTGTAAGAATTTATAAACTAATGATTCCAGTGCTCATTAACGTAGATTTTAGTTGGCCTTTGAAATCTTGGAATCGGAGTTTCATTACAAATATGTATTTGTAAGCCTTTGAGCCTGAAATTACAATCTTGGAAGAGAAAAACTAACAACTCTCTCAGCAAGTCATTGGAATGCTAGGCCAGGTGCATAGGTCTCTCATTATTAACACGACAAATACAACCATAGGCTAAAAGCCATATAATTAGCAAAAGCTAATTAAAAAAGCAGGGATTCTAAAGACACAAAGGAGATATTTTTTATTTCTTTGCTGGGCTAACAATAACAGAGCCGAAATAGAATGCAGTTTTAGTATATGTCTGTTTGGGATGTTAATTCTTGATAATTATCAGAGGAATCCTTTTAGGGCAAAAATTCATTTCATCCACGGAGTTTCGTCAAGAAACAAATAGTAAAACCAAAAGATACAACAAAAGCTTTTCTTTCACATACAAAGGATAAAGTTTATGAGAAATTTCACAGGCTTTGTAAAACACTCCAAGATTTCAAGATATAACTATAAAATAAAACGATTTCGATAATCAAAACATATTCCGACCGCAGGATTGTCTATTCAAGCGGCAGGTAGAGTTTCTACCAAAATTTGACTGAATTAATTTGCAAAAAACTACTGTAATTGGTAACGATGGCATATGTCTAGATTCTATGTATATCTTCAACTTATTATTTATTCCATCTGCGATTTGCGTCATAACTCTTTACGCTATGTTCAATATTAAAAAATCAATTCAATCTGACAATGAGTTATAATCGATGACAGATATTTTCCAAAACTGTGCCAATAAATTATAATTTCCGATTGAGAAGCAAGAATGGATGATACAATTCTACAGCGGAAGGAGTCTTTCATAATAAAAGTTCACTCAATCTCAACTTTTCTTTCAGGCTTTCCACTTTCATCTGCTTTTATCAGTACATAAATGTCTTTCTTATTTTCCATCAAAGTCATGTTAAGTACTTCTCTTGGAAGGAAAGATTTACTCGAGGAATACCAAATAATGTAAGGTATTTGAAATTATCTATGAATTGCTATGTGATTATAAATTATTGACAGGAGAAATATGCCAAAGAAGATCCACGAACTGCGAGATTGTGACAAGTTCCACTTGATAAAATCGAGTTTAATGATACGATACACGGCCAACTCTGCCAAGAACGATGAAATATCTTCATATCCATTACAATCTATTGATCGTTAATCTCTAATTTACGATGAATGAAATGACGCCATTGTGAGAACTATTGGCAAGATGTGATTGATCTTGGAGAGTTATGGTCCTCTCCCATCATAATCATAGATTTTATAACGTTTCAATTCAAAACTGCAAATCTTCATACCTCCACCAACTCTGAATTGATAGCTTTCATTTCACTTTCATAATACTCTGAACAAGGCAACAAGCGAGATTCTTTTTCAAGATTAAAATAATGGACTGCAGAATAGCGAGAAAAAAATTACCTAATTAACACCCAGAAATTCATACCCTGTCCTATTATTCCTTCGTACAACTAAATTTACAAATCTTCTCATCTCGTAGTAACGAAATTCCAAGCCTTAAAAGGTATAAGATCATTGATGCATGAAAATAAAACTTATCGGCTAAAAGCGATGCCTAAGTGATGTATCACCATCCCTATTGGATAATAGAATCCCTCTAATCTACGATACACAGGATTAAACGATTATTGAATTGATTATTCTCATTCCAAAGCCCAGAAACAAACTTTATAATGGAGGCATTCCTTTCATTCGACGAATACCCATACGTACTAGAGTACACTGGTCAGTCAAAACTCAAAACTAAAATATCCTACAGGGATATTTCTAGTTTGCTGGACATCAATCATGACCGCATCACAATCAATTCATGTGTTTCAAATAACAACAAGAATAAATGCTCTCACAAACTAAATGTAAATGACCGACGAAGACATAGACACCCAGAATTTTCCTTTTGCAACATAGCATCCCGTATCATTACAATACAGATACTCTACACTTATCTTTCAGAGACCACGACAATGTTACATCATAAGACTCCGAACCTATCCGCTATTCTCGTTTTAATAAACTGAAAGAAGAAACGCTAAAAGATTATTACGATGATTACTATTGTGAAAGACTCCTCATGTCTTACGAGAAAGTACGAGCATATATCACAGCTCCTGTCAAACCATTACAACTAATCTTTATCACGAATTCTTCTTCTCTTGTCCATTCCCTACCTTCCCTTCTGCCTTTGGGTTTCTTTAAAGCATATCAAATTATTACCCCGTAGATGTAAGAACGCCTCGACTTAACCATTTCACTAGTTTACGAGTTACTTGACTTGGGACTTGGCTGACAAACCCAGACGGAGTGGATGATAATTCCTTTCTAAATCTTGATTGAAGTGAGATATCCGCTGTATATTTATACCTCTTCCGTCCCATCCATCTTCATCTTTGTTAAGAAATCTTACAATAAATCACACCATTCTCTACCAACGAATACATCCGGCTTGCTAATCAATCATATTCTCCTAGTCTTGCAGTATTAAACCAAATACACCGATTGCCGATGACCAACCCGTACGAGAATAGACGACGACCGTTGCACAACTAATGAATACTGACGTGTGAAAAAAGAAAAATCAATAATTTGTACCAACAAGAATTTACAACATTCAGGAATATGGAACTCAGACTCAATGGACACACCCACCCACTACTTGGTATCTTCCTTGGCTAAGATTATGCTGTCAGTCACATCAGCGCAAATTCACCTGACAAGATGCAGCAACGATTGGATGGGGTAGTTGGTCAGATGTATTAATTTGACGGGATGAGACCAAATGAGATAATTTAACGTGTCTATTTTACACGCATCTCAACTTTTCAACAGTATTACAAAACTGATTGATAGGTGAATAGTAAGGCCAGCTAAGTTGCATCCACTTCACTGTAGCAAAACCCTCTACCTTAGCAAAAAACTATAGAAATCTGAATGCACCCACCACAACACTATAAAAAACACTAATAATTTCTGCCTGTCAAGATTCAAGAGAACTCCACCTTTACTCAAGCCTTTTGTATGCAACATGAAACACGTGGATTTTTATCAACGGAGATTTTTAATCCAAATACAAAATTTGAATTTATTTACAAAAAAATTCATATAATTTCAAAAGCCTGTAATCCTCTTAAATGAAGGGATAACAATTGTGTTCATTTTAATTAGTTAACTAATTTTAACCAGTCTCGTAGGACAGAATTACAAAACTGGTTATCGGACCTCTAATTTGTCGTGAGACTGTATGTATTCAGTGAATTTAAATATGAAATTAATTCTAATACATACTACCCTGCTCTTGATGCTATTATTCTAAACCAAGACTATAAAATTCATACATTTATTTGTGAATGAAAATGCAAATGGTACCACAGTCGAGCTGGATAACCACGTAATAAGTGAGGAATCATATTTTTAAATTTTCAGAACCCCGTTTGTCAAGCTTTAAGAATTTAAATCCAAAACTTCATCAAACCGCAAAACCATACAAATACAAATAACGCCAACAAAAAAAGAGTACCCAACACCAAACTTCTCATCCAGTGAATGGAGAGAGAGGAGAATACACGTGTTTGAGTTTGTTTGGAGACTCTCGAGGAAGTCAAGACTGAAAGAGCTTTAACTGTTTAACTTGATAAACGCAATGTTAAGATACGTATTAGAGTTTTCCAAGTCAGGCTTATGTCAAAGGATTAGAGCAAATGCCGTAGAAGATTAAACGTCCAAACCCTTAAAACTATGCGGGATCAGCTCTGGGTAATTTCATTTTGAATGAATGAACATAAATCTCACTTGAAAAAGAAATGTCTTTGTTATGGTACACACGAAGGTACATCTTCGTACATTAAATATTATCTGACGCTTATTTAACTCTTTTGTGGCTATCCAATCCTTTTGCATTTGCATTGTGAGATTTTAAAATGAACTTTACGACTTTCGAGATGTCAGCCCGGACACGTAGGGAAATAAGAAAGCCTACACATACCACATACACTCATCTGAAGAAATATTTAACTTTTGTTAACTGGGAAACCTAATTTCCAGCAGGGAAAAACTGTAATAAAAATACGATAGGAAATAATTGACGAGGCATTGCACTCTGAGGCAAACGAAATGACCCAAACCCAATCAATTCCACTAAACTAAAGTTTTAATTCTATGATACCACTCTAATGCAACCTAAGAACTTAAACTGGTAAGTGTAGAAGGTTAAGGTTTATCCATCAAATGCCCACACTCCTGATTCTCAGAAAAGAGCCAAAAACTTTTGGAATTAACTAGGAGGTCCTAAACAGAACACCCTGGGGATGATACAGAACTTTTATTTCCCTTCATTAATCGAGTAATTAAGTAAAGCCTTGAGGGGTTCATTAGCTCTAGCCCTATCCTTTAAATACCTTAAACTTTAGTCAACCGAGCACAAATTGATTTCCAACCAAAGTGGAACACCCGTTAACTTCATAGAACAAATATGTGAACGAGCATATAAGAGAATTGAGAATGACTATTAATCTTAACTAATTGATTCTAGACTGAAACAAGGAATGGTTTTTAAACGGTAGAAATTCCCTTCTAGACAACAGATGACGACGAGGTTACTAAATCAAGATTTTATGCACAGCCAGATGATCGATGCAAATGATTCATTGACTACTATTAAGTTCTCAAAAATATTGTACTCACATTAGTTGAAAGTTGACTAGCAAGCGTCTGAACTTTGTCCTGTGCATCAACGAGGTCCCGTCGCAGCTTCCTAACCTCATGAGCCTGCTTGTCTTCTTGGGTGCTGTAGATAGATGAGGCAGTTGACACGAGACTTAATGATGATCCGTTGACTATAATGAAACAAATTAGATCATAAATAAATCAAACAGCAAGTTCAACTATTCATAATATTACGACCGACTAAAAATCTCGATGAAAAAATTTCAACTCCTCACTCATTACTAACAGAGAAAAACCTACGCGTATGGATTCTGAACAATTTTTCCTAATAATACAGTAATCACTGAAAATGCTTATCCCATAAGCAGGGTGGACACTTTGCCAGCAGAACAACGCCCTTTCATTCCTGCCATAAGCGTTTCATTCTTGCATCTTCATCTTATGCGTTAAATCATGATGATTATTGAAAACAGCGAGATTAAATTTGCATGTTCCTCTAAAAACAAACGCATCTGAAACGGGACCACCGCCGTAGATAAACGCAACTATAAACCACAAAACGAAGGGTAGATTAAATTCCGCTGTCAGTTTAATTAGACAGGGAGTATCATGTTTGAGCTCTCAACGAGGTTTTAAAATATATATGTAGGTCGAATATGTTGAGTTCGATCAAGGGAATTTGTGAACACTTTACTGTAATACGGAACCTATAATCCTACTACGTAAAATATGAACCCTGGCGATAGAAATAAATCCATCCGCGAGAAAATTCGTTCCATCAAGTATTTTATCTTAGACCAGAGATAATTGTTTGCTATAATCTTACTTTCATCTTCTTTGGTAGGAATCTTGGCCAGGAATCCCGAATAAGGGGACATGCTGAGTCTCACACTGTGGTTACTAGCAGGAGTTGATGAATATGGTCCTTGTCCGCCTCCGCCACCCAATCTGCTATCATCATTCAAAAATCCATTAATACTTTCAGTTTTGAATTAGTCTTTAGAAACATTTTTCATAAGCACTCAAGATTAACTTTCAGCTCTCGCTCATGACTTATCACCATTACGGGTATCAAATTGTTTTGAATATCGGCTAGAAGAATTTCGATTACTATCATTCAATCGTGATCAAAACCTACTTGCAAAGTAACTTTAAATAGACTACTTTAAACGTATTAAACATTAAAGATCTTAATTACATTAAACTAGCACGTAGACGCAATTACACTATTTACACTACAAGTAGTGAGGTTAGGCGTCTAAGGTGAGACTAATTCTAATTTGCAGTATTACGTTTCGAGTTTCATTTATTTTTCATTATTAGTACAAAATTATTGACATATTTATGTGCAGAGTTCTAATCGTATTCGTCGTCGTCAGATAAATCGTATTCGTGGTCGCTGTATTCTTCACACTCGTCGCTAATTGAGATATCTGACTCTTCATCTGATTGTGTGACTTGCTTAGTGGTCTTATTGGATCCAGCACGAACGGAGCCTCCTTCCTCGGTCCAATCCACAAGGTTTTCGTTAGGATCGGGTTGGTTGAAGTCAGGATTATTTTTTTCGAAATCTTCAGTGTCTTCGGACTCGTCTTCTACAAAATCTTCCGGATATTCATTAGCTTCCTCCTCTGCTTCGTCAGTTTCATCAGTAGGATATTCAGGCTCAGATTCATCAAGGATTCCTCGACGCGGAATATCAGAACTGTCTTCCGAGTCGGATGTCAGATCTTCTGGAACTTCAATTTCATTATGCTGTTCTGTCTCAGATTCTAGATCTTTCTTATCTTCATTGTCTCTTGGAACTAAATCATCCGGTATTTCCAAATCAGGTTCATCTCCATGATCGGTAGGTTTCTGAACCGTCTTAGAACTCTCAAGCGATTCCCCTGGTTGTAGAACGACCACCTCTTCCTCTTCATCCTGCTTTTCTAATTCATTTTGATTAACTGAGTCACCTGGTGGAATTTCATCTTCTTCATCAGTGCTCACAGTAACAAGATATCCTCTTCTATCTTCTACTGGGAAGAAAGTATTCACACTTGGTGGTCGACGTCGCGTACAAGGTCGAGGAATATTAGCCCCCAATTTAGAAACTTTTGGACGTCGTGAATTAGTAGATTTATTTCCTTCCAGATCAGCTTCGTCCGATTCTTCACTGCTGACAATTGTTCTTGTGTAATGCAAAAAAGAGGTTCTTGGGTCGCCTAAAATTACGTTATGAACACACATTAGAAACTACTAATTACTATTGAAATTAATGTTACAGTAAAAGTGTGGTTAATTTACCATTGTAATATATTTCTTCTTGCTCTGGTGTAAGATTGTTAGGATTCATATCATATTTCTCTTTGAATTTACTACCATCTTCATCGGATGAACTCTCCGAATTCCATGAAGGTAAGTCTGCATCTTCAAACACTGGTAGTGTGGCTGGACATTTCCAAGGTAGGACCTTATCATGACATTTCACTTCGAACCAACCAAGTGCAGGATCCCCCATAAGTTCCCCGCTGCTAGTGCACCAAACTTGAACATTCCACTTCCCAGCGCTCCAATACTGTTGCATGCTCTTCAGAACATGCATGCCCTTCTGTACGTATCCAATAGCTTGGTGTTCTCCATCATACTGCGGAATCGCTTTTTCTGTTATCATGAAGACAGATCCAATTGTTCCACCTTCATAAGCTCTCATGGACACGACTCCCGCACGATCATGGGCGATTTCGAAGTTTTCTTGTTCAATAAGACCTCCAAATGCAGAAGCTTTCCCGAACTTCCCTTGCCAGGTGTTAGATACATCACCCATTTCCCAAAAATTTCCAGGGTTTATTTGCATGACTTTGGTACCCTTGTAGCCAATACCTCGGTCTCCAACGCATAGAGAACGGAAATTTTCGCACGACATTGGCATATGCCGGGCCAATAGCTGGATAATGACTCTTCCTAGGGGTTTGTCCCCGGCATTAAAGTCCAGGAAAACTAATGGGTTAGGATCATGACATGAAGTTGTAAGTTGAATATCCTCTTGGAGCGTGATTGGCGTTTTCCAGAAATGTGGATATTTCGAAACCCGAAGAGCATTTTTCTTGGTCAGCTTGTATGCATTCATCAAGTCCCAAGTGTTAATGGATGGCTTAGCTTTCTTAATCCTTAGAATCATCTTGGCGTTATCTTTCTGGATATTCTTCATTTTCCTTACTCGGTGATGCTGTTTAGCTGCCTTCAACCTGTGAACATGTTCACTGAGTCTATGGTCGATATTTCTTTTTCCATGGTAAATCAGTTCCAGCCTTTCGTGCAAGATACTGTTTGCCTTGTCAAGAGTATGGGTTTTCTGAGCTCGTTGTCTTGCTCTTGCTGCATGGAACCGACTCTTAATCATCCTGTGTTGGTTCAAATAGTGTGCGACAATATTTTTTGGCCCAAGCACATCTCCACGGTCAGCTGCTCCTGTGTTGACGACAGGACGAACAGTAGCAAGATTCTGCTTATGTAGCCGGTAGTTTCTCTGCCACTGAGTCGCTAATGGATCCCTGGGATTCAATGACCGGATCATTTTCTTCGCTTTGAAGATTTCATATCGAGCGGCCGCTCTATTGCGATGTAGTTCTTCCCGAATAAAGAACTTCTCCGATTTCTCTTCTTCAAATTTCTTACTTTCAAGCTGTGTTCCGGTCAAAGGTAGAGGTTTAGCTGGATTCTCCTCCGTGTTATTCTGTCTTCCTTTCCTTCGATATCGTTTGGCCACAGGTACTGGCAAAGGCTTCAAATACGGGGCTCCAGTCTTAGACGCCTTGATTTGTTCTTTTGCAGCTGAGTTTGCCAGCCATGGCTTTTGATAAGTCCTTCGAAAGACTCGAATTCTCTGACATTCCATTTCAGTTAGCTTCTTTAAACAATTTGCCTCTTAAATAATCTAGAATCATTCAATAAAGAATTCCATTAGGCTGATTATGAGTAGCAATTCGAGAAAATAAATATCAATGACCTTTACCGATGCCTGATACTGTACCATTTAACTTAATCCAAGGAAATCAAATTAGAAATCTTACCGAAAGGTCCAAAACTTGTTTGCTAGTATCCCTGGGCTGTAAATATACCAAAATCTTCGACGTCAACAGTTCTGGTCCAACAATACAAAATTAACGATTTTTCTTCTCTGACTGCCGATGAACGATCGATTTTCTCGAATGGAATGAAAAAATTCTGACTGATTTCATTTAACAAACATAATAAACATCCTAAATCCGTTGCCATGGTAACTAGGTTCTATTTTTTTTTCGGTTTTCCCCTTAGCGAAAGTTTCCCTTGGACACGTATGATAATCTTTTACATAATTCGTTGATCACTTTAAGGGCTTATAGGTACTTTGTGTTTATAAATATGTGTTAAAAAAATGTGATGATGATGACGCAGCAATATTTAGTATTGCTAAAGTACAGCAGTATTTTCTGTACGTTTACCTTGTTAAGGGTAGGTTACGATCCTTAAATATTACGATTTGGATATGTTATAATGTGATACGACTAACTGAGTATTGGAGCGAGAGCTTGTGAAAGTAATTGATTATGATAGTAAGAATTCGAAGCAAATGTATCAAGTTAATAAATCCCAAAGTCAGAAAGCTAACCGATTTGAAGCTCCATGCATAGGAGAGGTAGGCAAATTGTCCACACCCCCTGCAGCAGAAATAGTCGAACTGTAGTAAGGTCCAACATCTTCTGTACGTTGAAGCATAGAGGGGTACAACTTTTCGGACTTTGTTGACCTTCAAAATAAACAAAACATATCTATTTAAACGATCAAGTAGGAGTATCTTCTACATTCTACAATTGAATTTGAATTCGAGTCATTGATATAAATCAATTTCAATCCAAATAGAACAACGTCCAAACAATACCAAGGGAAAAGAATAACCAAGCACACGTTGGAACCTTATACCTTCGGATATTTAAATCAAATTGTAGATTGTCGTTAGTAATAATTACCTGGGGAAGGTCCTTTCACGAAAATGGCTACTTTTTCATCGTGATAAGCACAAGTTAGTGAGGGCGCAGCAAGAAAGAGACAGAAATAGAAAGATACATTAGAAAAACATTATTTGATCCCTCATAAATTACTAATTATAAAGTTAGTACCAAGCTGTACAATGAAGAAGATCAAAATTCAAAACTCAAGATTCAATTCACTCAAGTAGAAAGCAAAGAATCGATCTCTATACTGACTGCCCTTACAAAAGGGAAGACAGTTGTAGTACAAAATCATTCAGATATTAAAATATCCAACAAATGAGAATGTTATTTTATTAATATATGAGATTTTAACGTTAACTATCAGGAGGCTGCATTAAAATACCTAATACTGTTGCTTCGATTCAACCTAGGGCTTTGGGACGGGCTCGTCTCTCTGGGATGAGTAGGAACTCGTCCTTGGGTCAAGCTGTTGGATCGAGCGTCTCGTAAATGTGCGGCCATAGATGATGAAGAACTCAGCGATTCCATACTTTCTGCTTCAGTCATACTCCCTGCTGCAATACCAAAATGTACACAAACTTAGATCCAATTAGATTATATTGAGTTAAATAATCTGGTATAACCATTTTAGGCCTAAAAACTACAAAAGCTATACAATTATAGAGAAAAATGGGTAAATGGAAATATAAGATTAACTGTCTGCAAACGATGCAGAAAAGAAACGAAAGTAAAAGACTTTTAGAATACATATATTGAACATACGAATGTATCCAAAAAAAATTGCACTCTCTTTCAAAAAGCGAAAGTCTTTGTAAAAGATTACTCTTGAGTCTGAGCTACAAGGGTACCTATTTTCCTATGAAAAGTTTAGAGAACAAAATTCTCTCACTCTCTCGATTTTGTCATAAATCCTCGCAAGAACGAAGAATTACAGAGGATTGAATGGATGGATTTTCAACTATCCCTAGAAGTTAAATCATAACAGAACAGACAGTTTCTGCTTGGACGACATTTCACTTGAAGACTTCTCTTTCTTGAAAGTCCAATCCATTCTAACTGTAAGCTTTATTCAGGCAATAAACTCAGTCTCAAAGCGTCTTTCAAGAAATTCCATGAGTCAATAAAATTACGAGACTAAACAGATCAATCTAAACCTTAACTTAACAAAATACTAACAAATTTACTGGAATTAATGGAGAAAGTCAACAGTATGAAATATAAAAATCAAGTGAAAAGCTGCCATTACTTGCTTGGAAAACCTGATTAATAATTCAAGATACGCAGATTATATCAGACCTAGAGCAAAAATCAATTGAATACTGAAACGAAACTAAAACCTGGATACTGAATATAAACATCTCTAGAAAGAAGCTACTGTAGTCAAGATATTCGAAATTCAACCCATTTTCCAATTATTTGCTCCAGGGAATCACTACTTTCTCTATAAGTCTCCAGATTAAAAAAATCAAGTTATTGCAGACCAAACGAAAACTTGTTTTTGATAGTTTTATCTTACCTCCCATGAGCCTTGTGGGGGCGCTTGTAATAGAAGAAGCGTATCCAGTACTGTGCCTCATCCAGGAATATGGACTGGAATTGGAAGCAGCTGCTGCAGACAAGGCGTACGCTTGAATTTCCCCATAATTAGCGTAACCACCGGTGTCGCTAAGTGAGCCATCATTCATCATAGTTTTGCAGCTCATGTATCTTGACATCCTATCCTTGCTGGCGTTCGGGGTACCATAAATTTGTTGATGTTGCTGCTGATGTTGTATTGCAGCTAATAGGGCAGCATAGTCTGCAGACGTGGCTCCTTTAGGAAGACTCTGCGAACCTAAAATTCTTTCTCGAAGACTCTGGGATAATTGAGTCGCTGTAGGAGTTGTCAAGGACAAGGATTTGTAAGCCACTCCTCCACCGCTTTGTGACCCAGAAGGATCCTGACGTGACGATGCAAACGAGCCTGAGTTTCTCGAACATGTTGAAGACGCATATTCAGCTTCACTTGCATTACTTGATGGTTGGTAGTGATAATGTGGATGACCGGAATGGCCCAATGGATGTTGTCGTCCACTCAATTCGTGCAAATCATTCGTGGTTTGTGTGCCACCGGATACTTTCACTTTCGTTCTTGTTCTAGGACTAGCTGTTGATCCGGAAGAGTGCTGGGACGAGTTGATAACAGAGTATGGGCTGCTATGATTATGACTATGATGGGGTGAAGAGTTCCCAGTTGCAATAGCAAGAGCCGCATGAGCTGCTTTGAATTCTTCTGCAGTAAGCATGTCCTTCATCCCACTTAGTGTTACTTTCCCATTTCCATTAACAGGAATGGAGTACTTCGTGTTGGACACTGAATGACCACTTCCACCGATTCCTGAACCAGTCGATCTTCGCACATAACCGAAATTTGGATTCTGTTGCTGACTATTTGAGCTTTGGGCCATTTTTGCTGAATGGGCTCGTTTCCCTTCCCCGTCGTTTTCTCCAAAACTACCGTTACTCCCACCATGACCATGATTTCGATGACGGTCATGCTGCTTTTCCCGTTCCCTTTCTTCTTTTATGAGTCTGTCTGCCATTTCTCTGCCATAGTACTCGTCTTTTAACCCTGGAAGGAACATAAGAGAAAGCACTTTACATCAGATTCAAAAGAGTTTTTGATAAATAAACTAAGTCTTCAGTAGTAGATTCTGTCTAGACTAAATTGACGTGAAACTTCTTCATATCTACTCCAAGTAACAACTTTTTCTCATTCGAGAAATAGAAAGTAAACCAAGAATTTTCAGCTATTCGAGTTGATGCTAACAAAAACTAAAGATATGATGTATAAATATTCACATTCTGGATTTTATTATTCCACAGAAGAATCCACTCTTAAATTCATGACTGACGCTGTTCAGCTTTAAATAAATTTCGTCTTAGTTTAATCCTACATTTAATTCATTACTATTCCTCGGCGAGGAGTCGTCGCTTGATTTATTTTTCAAACCAGCCCAAATCTGCTACTTTTGCAATAAAACAAGAACGGGGAGCTATATTTCTCAAAGATGACGAAATTTTTTCGGATTTAAAATTTCATTTATATTTATCTTGGCAGTCAAATACAATAATCTTACCTATCATCCCTTTCTTGCCTTTTAGGTCCAGATTATTTAAAGACCTTTTGTGAGACGTTGAAGACAGATGTTGTTGCTGAGTAGGAGAATATACCACAGACTGCATCCCATTGTTGGCCACGGTGCCAAGTGGGGATGACGCACCATGCTGGTTGTCCCGAACGATGACCCTACAGTCGTCTCCAACTGATCCGGGATATCCACTAGATGAAGAGGACTTCAAATAGCCATTGTACTCCTTTTGCTTGGAACCAGTTAATGAAATCCCGACCGATCGTCCATTCCCCCCTTGCTGGCTTGATCTAGAGTTTTACACAGAGGTCACATTACTAAACTGATTCAAAGTCGTTATTAAGTCCAGGGTACATTTTTTATCAATATACTTTCTTTCCCATCAATAAACTTATGACATGTCATGCTGGGCTTTTACCCTTCTCTTCAACCGTTGAAATATTACTTTGAGACTATCAATTTAAACTAAAAGAAGATGGAAGATTTGGAGAGCACGATAATGGATATAGATGGGCCATTTGGCAGGAAGAAAAGTTGAGTGAAATATGAGAATATCTCTTCTCATGAAATTCAATCGGAACTTACTGAGGACTTCGAACTGAAGAATCGATTTGGATGGGACTTTTGGATGATTCAACTGACCGACGACTTCGTGAGCCAACTACTCGATAAATGATGGTCTGTGGATCTATGTCCTTAGGAAGTTCTCCCCTTTTAGAGTTGTTAGTTTCACCACCCCCACGCTGTTAGAGTTAGAGGGTTTTTAATAGTTAGTTAAGACTCAGAGGAAGTAAGCAAGCGGATACATCACTCCAAGCAATCGCTATTCGTATCTGCATTTACAATTTTTGAAAAAGTAACTTAAGATAAAAAAACATCGAACGAAACCGTTCACAAAGCCGCAAAGTGTGACACATTCTCAGTTTACCTGCAGACTTGCATAAGGACTTGACAGTTCTGAATTTACAGATGAGCTGGTCAAGTCTGTAGGAATTTCATTGAGATCCGATATTCCACTGGAGATTGAGCTTGAGTCATCAAAGCTGTAAAAAGTCAAGTCCACCAAAGCCGTTAGTGTTAGTTAAACAATCTTAATAAGCTCTAATTTAATTTGTTCACATTGCATTTCATTACTACAGAGTTTAGAGGCAAGAAAACGTTAGACTATTATTTTTATTGGGACGGATGAATACCTAAGTTTAATAGGTTCGATTTTTATGATGGCAAAAACAGAAACAGGAAGGCCAGACAGACTTCAACACTATATCCAAAATGTTTCAAACCCATTTTAGTTTTTTCGTTTCAAACTTCAAATAATTCCGCAATGAGGAGTGGATTTCATAACGAAATAATTAAATCCACTTTTACCGCACAGTCGCATTTAATTAACCTCTAACTCTTTTAAAAATCTCCAGTGAGTCTATTGATCATCCTATCCCCCATCCTCTATCCTACTACTCTGCAGATCATGAAATAAACAGTGAGTCCTGGAATCCAATAGGAACAGCACGGTTTTACATTACAGTAGGAAGAGTGACTCAAGTGCTTTCTCCGGAAAAGTTAAATCTGAGAACTCGAAACGCAATGCGGTCGGACTTGGTTTGGTGCATGTCATGGAATAAAATCATCTTATATGTGCATAATAACACGAGCTTCAACAAAAAACATACACTCGTCGGCATTACGCTCTTTTTCTGTCTTTAAGAGTGTAATACACTTATGTCGTGAAAAGATATCCCAGATACCCATGAACTAGGGTCGGGGAGTGTCCGACACTGATAGACAGGGCTTCAAAAGCTTCAGTGCACCCAGACTTGTGTTTTTTTGCTCTTCGCAAAATCTTGAAGCTCCATCTCAATTCGTTCGTTGCTTTCTCCCTTCATTGCCATTGCTACCCTGACCAATATGCAGTATGGACTGCTTGTATTTCCGTAGCTACAGTATATACTGAATCAACTAATAATCAGAAGATCCATATACACGTATCTCATATATATCTGCTATTGTATATGTGTGTGTCCATGCCCACAATCATAAAACATGTATAGCGGACTAGTCACCAAAATTTCCCACTCCTGTCCTGCAGTGCAGAGGGGTGAGTCTCTCACAACTTTCACCCTGGGTAAAAAAAAATATAATGGGCGCTCCTACCAATCTTTAACCAACTCAATCTTACGGCTTATACCATTCCCTTTAATCAATCAAATAAATAACCAAATTGCAGAATTTTATGACTAACTCGCCAATCCCATTACACCTTCGAATATATGCTATCTTCCATCTATTAACGCTCTGTTAGTGATCAAAATGAAAAGCCAGCTTCTTCGACTACTCTTTTTTTACCTTTGAAGAGTCGATGAAATAACATCTGGACTAAATACGATGGAAATAACCTAACCAATCAAGCATTTGTATTGATATTCAGGACAGTGTAGGCTGTATACACTCTAGCAAGTGAAATAATCCTGGACAAACCCTTGTACTGAGACGCGAGCGTTGACTTAATAATTCTTATTATATCTGAAAAGAATGTGTACATATAAAACGCTCCGTATGTTGAATTGTGGATAAAGGCCAAGCGAATTGTATTCCTTCGAAATCTAATAGGAATGAATGCTGCTGTTGCACGAGAGAGTACATAAAGAATAAAATGTATTGCATAGTACGCAGACCTGGTGAAGTATATAGTACTATCATTTATCCGCACCCATTTTACACAGCTCTCCCTTCTCCCCTCTTTCAATTTCGGGTATTTTTCCCTATGCTGGATTGACATTAGCAAGTACGCACCAAAGTCCGTGGTCTATCTCCTATCTCTCTGAACGTACGATAAGATATAAATACGGAGAGAATAACGAGAGGACTGTGTATAGGGAAAAGCCGAAGAATAGAAGTGAAAGGGAAATAGATCTCATCCAATCGGGTATTACCCGGCAGGGAGGGTGAACCGTAACCAGTCTCCAGTCTCGTACTTGTACTATACGTACGACTCTGATTTCGGGGTATTTAAGACCGTATAATCTATCAACCCACGGTCCTGACAACACTGAAAGTTAAAGGGAATAATGTGGGGGGTGAGTACAACGTGAACGAGTGCTATTCACCCCGGTTGCGTACATCCAACATAGGGGAGAATATATTTATAAGCACCACAGGGTAGTACACATATATGCATGGATTTTGTAGTTGTACACACTATCCTACTACTGGGTTAAGTCATGGCTGCATTTCGTATCTAAATATATTATAAGGACTGCAAGGATTTCAAATTTGGAATATGGAAGCTCCTATGTAATTAAAGTTTTTTTAAGACACAAACTAATTACTGAAATAATGAATCTGAGTCATGGCAAAGCTATGGGAAGTGAAAAGTTAAGATAGACGATTCCCATCCATGGTACACACACACTGCATATATGAATATTATGAATCAGTCCTCTCGTAGATCATCTCACCAAGATGGGCTTATCTCTCTACATTTAACTCATGTATGCTGAGCAGCTTTCCTTATCTTTTAACTTTGTGTGTAGAATCTAAGCTATGCTACCCCTTGCTATTTAAAAGTAAATCTTGTAGGGTATCCAAGATCTGATTCGATGCTTAACAAGGAGTACAATTGATTGAATCTTATTCCCTCAATCATATTATTTTAATATCATTTTTCCGGCTCACTCTTCTCTCGATTTCAATAGAACTTCCCTCCGTTCTTCTTAGTCCCAAAATCTCCATCCGGTTGCCATTTTACATCCCACCTAATATTTCCCTATACCTTTACACTGCCTTTACTTATGATTTGATTCAGTTGATGTGGGTGTAACTCTCCTTGTGCGAAAAAGCTTGAGAGCAATATATTAGAAAGGAAGTCACCCAAGTGTGAATGGTTTAGGAAAATACAAATGTGATTTCTCCAGTGGGAAAGTATAAGGAGTTTTGAGCACATGATTAGTATGGATATATATGAAAACTAAATCCACGGCTGTTCATGTCGGCGCCAGGGAAGCATGGGAAGACTGATTCACACGATTCTAATAAAATTCATGGGACTGACTGAGTACCGCCTTGTCATAAAACTCACACTTTTCTAACCCTTAGAATCTCTGCATACATCTTCTTACTTGCTTTAGAGCATACAGTTCTGAGAAATAGAATTGAACTTATTTCCTCCTAAAAGGATTGTCAAACTTAAGAGCTTCCCAATGCGATCTGGCTGTATAGGCTACTACGAGTACTACTTGTGTTATACTAGATCCATGAATATGTATTGTGTTATTTCGCGAGAATGCTCGAATGACGGGTAATGGTCATAGGATGATATACGACCATGACCAATGCCTTACTTCGTTCCTACTTTCTCTCATCATAGAAATCCTTTCACTGGACTACTGGGGCTTCAAAGATCAAACGATGGGAGCTTATACAGTGTTAAACCCCTTGTCAGAATATTTGGATTTCTGGTGATTTAAGCTATAGCGTGGAAATGTCTTAATACCTTTTTTTCTAATTCTAGTAGAGACTGTCTTATCTGTAGTATATATATTATAAATTATTCATGAAGCCATTTTATTACTTTGGACACATCACCGTCTCAAGATACCTTAAGATGAAAACAAAATTGGGATTCATTTAAAACACATATTGCAACATTATATTGACTCGTACTGTAACTTCAGGGATTTTATGAAAACCTCGAGGAAACAAAGAATTACTGAATTCTTGAAGTATTTTATCCTTTCTTTTCTGAACATACTTACATGAACGTGTAGGTGTAAATATTATATTTGTGTCGTAAATCTTAGAAACTCCGCACCAGAAAATCCATTTTTGAACCTTGTTTACAAAAGCTTCATCGAGTTCATAGAACCAACCTCCAGATAATTATAAGAGGCACGATCACAAGAAGCATCAGCAGTCCTGTTAGCAATATTAGCATTACATATTTTTAGGTACGTGCCATCGTCTGGGATGCTTAAGGTTGTCAACAGATCCCAACCAAGATTCATAACTCCTAGTTACATAGTCTTAATTTTGAATGAAGAGCCCAAGCTCAGTTATGCATGCTCCTTCCCATAAAATGAGATACTTAGCTTGACAATTTCGCATAAAATAAAGGATTCTCTTTGTATCACCACAACTTGAGAAGGAACAAGAAAAAATATGCAGATCTCGCTTCTTTTTTTCCTCGCAGGGGTTTATAGCCTTTCCAAGACAGGAGTGTCGAATAGGATGCTATATGCTACTACACAATAAACCCGGAGTTATAATATTTTATGAGCCTTATGTATTACACACCCGTTATGTTTATGAGGATAAGTAATTCCCTTTGGAGGTCATAGATCTCAGTTAATCCTAAACATTTGTTTTTACTGCGACAAGAATGAGACGGGTCAGAGAGGGACCTGTACGTCACCCATTGTTCTTCTCTTCCTCTATCATAAGATAATTTAACTTAAACTGTTCACCCTAGCTAGAGCTCAACAGCAGAGGTTTACGAGGAATACTATAATATAATTAGATAGATCCACCCTCCTGTAAGTATTTTGAAAAGTTTAGCCTTCAAACTCAAACTAGAGCTGAAAATTGAACTTTCGTAAAGAAAGTTTTGACATGCTGACGTTGCCACTGCCAACTGTCTGCTCCATCAAAAACCCACATCCGCACCACAACCACTAACACCGCTTTCATCCTTACAGGATCCATAATATAATGAATAACAACTTTAACACGTGACATATTATTTGAGTTGCGTATGCAAACCATCATATTCATACAATATCCGCTAAGGAGTCCTCTCAATCCTTTCATATGGTGTTGTAAGCAATGAACGATTTCTTAGAATATCATACATACTAGCTAATTACAGAACTGTAAGCATTCATGTACATTAATTAATTCAGTCATAGCCTAGGAAATAATGATCACTTGCAGAACGACAAAATACAAGCCTGCTCGCTCCATTTTAGCACTCAGCCGTCTGTCCGATTAGCCAGTAAACCACCACCTCGTCAAATAACCTTTAGTTTATAATGATCCGTATCATGGAGGAATTGACCTACGTCTTGTAGTATGGCATGCGTGAGCAAATACCGATCAGGATAGAGCTCAGCTAATAGCTACGTCCTATGCTCTACAACAACTTGTGGACAGATATAAGGAGTTAAGACCCAAACCTGGTGAGAGAATATTACCAGAGATCCATCCATAATAATAATAGAATGGAAATTTCTCTGCCGCATTCCCACTTTCCCTTCAGGCGAATCTTATTCTGTTATTTCAACTGGGCATGGGAAAGCGCATAAGTTTCCAAAGTCGACTAGTCTATTATTACAGGTTATATACTGTAAGGGAATGGAAGAAGGCTATGATTTCCTTATGCTTAATGAGCGACTCATATTATTATTTCCAAGAAGGGGAAAGCTGTACGGAAAAAGCTAGGCTTGGCTTGATGTCAGCCAGCCAGCATCTTTGATTTATGAAAGGAGTGCACGAAACGGCCCTTCCTTCCTCTCTTTACAAAAGGTTGAGTAAATCCACCACCGGTCGTTTATAAATCATGAAATATCATCCTCAATTTCAAATATTGAATCCCTTAATTCCATTTTAAAACATCTTAAGCACATTTCTCCAGGATCTTGTAGGAAATAGGAAGGCTTTGTGGACATTTTTTACTCGGTAAACATTCATTTATTGTACGAAAAAGAACGTTAACTACTAGCATTGAATGAAATGAGTCCAAATAGAAATAAAAGTTTCAGTAGAATCCTGAGATGACCTATTCGAAGAGTCTTGTCATATATCTTCCGTAATTTCTAATACTGTATCAGTACAACCAATGAATAACGATTTCAATTCAGTTCACACTCATTTCCTATTAGATGTTGAGCAAAAGCTCATTTAAAATCCCTCCATACGCACTCAATCTCATTCATTCGATTCTAAGTCTCAGGCCGTATGTTCCAGAGGGATATAACTTTCCAGATCTGTTGAACAAGTTCGCAACAATTCATTTATCATTTCCGTTAAAACAATTCAATTTCTTTCTCTTCCTTCCAATTTCCTTTCTCCAATCGCATTTGACGAATTGCCTTTCCACTGAGCTCAAACTTTCTCTCTCCAGACTTTGTTGCCAACCTCTGCGTATACTATAGAAGGATCAAGGGACTTGCAGTCGCATGTACGTATCTGTATGACCATAGGCTTGTCGAAAAGACTCCGGGGCATAAATAAACGGTGGGGGTATGCGTATAAATAATCGATGGAGTAGCATTAATAAAAAGTCTCTGGAGTTGTGAAACGGATGATAGTTTCCTTTCTTAAGTTGAGAAATAGGAAGAATCCATCGGATGTTCTTCTTCAATCCCTTATTGTCCCATTTCATAGATTTACAACTCAACGCCCCACGGTACAAACAATAGTTTACATTCTTCCGCTTTTATGCTCTTTACCTAAGTATTCGGAAATGTAAGCAAAGGGTTATTGTGCAAATATTTACTCTGTTGTTCTTTTCTTTCTCCTCAGCCACCACCTGAATTTAATTTTGCAGAAAGTAGTAGCAAAATTGAATCCAGATCTTAAGAGAGACCAAAATCCTAGTAACTCGGCAGTAAGACTAACCCACAAGAACTCAAGTACACTCAACCTCCAAAATACTAAATCCTGTGGACAAAGGACTAATAAACTCTCTCAGTCTGCCTCATCAAGATACTAAAATTTTATTGCTCTCCTGGAGAGAAAGCGGAGTCCGTTGGCCTTGCAAAAAGTTTCGCAATTCCTCCAAAGACTAGGGGCTAGGGAATAACTACATTAAGTACTTTATTATTCATGACTGAAGCCAATTGCACTCAGTTTTCTTCTTGCACAACAAGACTAAATATGTACTCGAATGAAAGCACCTTACAATGCTTGTTCTGCTGTCTCCACTTGCCCTATTTGTGCTGTTAAGTACGGGTAAACAAACAATGTCTGATCATTCATGCACCGAGTGTAGAGTTTGTTTAACCTGACTCTTACCACCTTTACTTTCATTATTTACAAAGTTAACACAACAGATTGCATTTTGTAATCGTCCATCGTCCGGGTTCAACATTTAACACAGACCAAATAAATGACAAGGGTGAACAAGGGAATTTCCTCAAAGAAGCCATTCTGAAATCGTTGTGACAAGACAGGTTATATACTTACAATTTTAACGAGTCAAATCAATTACTTTCAACTAATTGTTAGTTCACTGTTCCCACTATTCATAGCCAACGGTGTTGAACAAATGGATTTCAAGAAAGTTATCCAATTCGTAATTACTACAGACGCGCTTAATTTGTCAATAAATCTTGACAACTTTTCCTCATAGACTTTTAATCCTTAAGCACATACAGTTTTAACTCCTGCAAACCACACCGACCAAACTAATTAAAATTGGAACGAATGAAGCAGTAGTCGAATCCCAGACAAATTTCTAAGCGGAAATGCAGACTAATAAATTTAGAATTCACAACCTTCTCGTACTCGTGAATCATATGGTAATCAGCTAACAACTTGGTTCTGCAAATGTAAGTTTTGCACTCGTTCACAGATTCACAAAATCACAAATTCAAACGATTCAGAAACAGAACAAGCTAAAGTTTGCATGAAACGATGAAATCACACCGCGTCCTACTCAATACAGATATGCAGTTGCAATGTAAAATAGACGAGAAAAATACACTAGAGATAATAACTTGTACTACCGTATGACACACCGACCGAAGGGCTACTGTCAACATTCCCTTCATCTGGGTCCATATACCCTCCCGGGTTTTAAGCCGACGAGAACAAAGCAGCCGGAGCAGGCAACCCGGGTTTTTTGTTCGCTCGAGAGAGAGTTTTAGAGCCGGGTAGTACTTGAATCGTGCATAGAAGGTAGTAGAACGGGTGACTGCCGATCCTTTGGTTAGTTTTTTTTCATAAACCCTGTTCACCATAGGAGGAGAGCAGACTCGGAGTTGCCGATCGATGAATTAGGGGTTTCCACAACCCCAACAACTTTAACGGTCCTCTCGCATAATATCCTCAGCTTTTCATTGTCAGTAAACTCACACACTTTCTCCTACTCTTATGCGTTCCTCGCTCCTCATAAATCCAATCGGCTAATTTATCCATTTGCCACATGAGCTGCACATTGTACTATAATACAGTATCTACGCACAATGCACTCATTATATTCATGAGCTGGATCTGCATATGGGTGCATTGTATCTACGAGTTTGAACGGTTCTCTTATAGCTATATATAAATGCTTTTCTGGAACTGAGCAGAGGATTGATAAAGTTTCATCCTTTAAAACTCGATTGTGGAGTTGTGATATTATTTTTATGTAAACAGAGCAAGAAGTATTTTTTTTAAATATTCAGAAGCCTTTTTTAGTTTGATTAAGCAAAGGGGGAGTAGAAAACACCTCCCTATCACTACATAACCTACGTACGAGTATATAAGCAAGTTATTTTGGGAAAAAATCTTGACATGCAATCAAATCAGCGTATTTGGAACTGGGACGGGTTTCGAGTATCAGGTTAAACACACAACGTGACAGACCTTGTGCCTTGGCAGAGAGGTCTAAGTTTGAGTCTAGTCTGTAATATTATATATTGAGTGAAATCATTATGATTAAAATGCTCATATATATTCCGAGGCACTGACTAAGCTTGGGATTCATATTGATTTCTCCCCAAGCTCAACGATGCTATTTCAGATAATTTGATTCGATAAGGCGATCACTGCCTCCTCGTCTGTGCAAGCAATCTATACCACTTAACTGTCGAGGAAGTGAGTTCCAGAATATTTCTGACATCATGCGAAGAGTGAAAGAAGTTGAATATCTTGTTAGCATTGAAGAGATATCTACGTTCTTCTGTAGAAAAAGTTATCACATATAACTGAAACGAGGAGCTTTGATAGATCTTGGGATTTTGAGCGGAGATGATATTTGACAAACCTTGTTGGATTTGGAAGGATTGGATTGGGTTGTAACCAATCCGAACTTAATACCTCTATTTTGATCTTGATCTGGAAAACTAAATCAAATCGGTCATAGACTAGCTAGAGATATTAATATTAATATCTATCTATCATTGATCAAATAAAGGGAACTAGACATCTAAGCTAGAATCTCCTCTTCCGACCACTTGAGGTATCCATATCCATTTACAATATTTGGTCAATAACGATAAGAAACCACTTGACTTGGAATGCATCCAGGGTTTAATAACTACACATGCTCTACCACCTCCTTGATTTTGAATGAGCCTTTAAAAGTTTTCAAAATTAGTTGAACTAGGCCTCCAAAAAACATCTGAAAAGGAAAAGCTGGTTTCCCAACAGCTTTCGTATTTCTTTGAATCCCTATGAATCATAAGTAAGATAGAAGACACTTGTAATGTTATATTAATAAGAGAAATTTTAAGAAGGAAAAAAGGTACAAGCAGTTGAGATCAATTTCCTGAATTTCCACTGGCCACATTTTAAAATCCTGTCTCTGACTTACTATATTTTATCTCCCAAGTTGAGAGACTGGTAATAATTTTCACTCTTCCCAGCAGCTTTTGATGAGCTTGAGCGATGAGACAAAATCCTTCGATTCATTCGAAAACTTTTACAACAGATATTGGACACACTGAAGAACGGTGAGCTGGAATGCAGGAATACGCGGAACTGAATTTGATTACTCACCACTAATCACTAAAACTCACCCCTCGTAGTCCTCTCGTTTGGTTTGGACACGACCACTCCGCAAAATGTTCGATCCGCCAAGAAATGACTAACTTTACGTCGAGCAGACTACCAAACTGTGCAAATTTCCTTTTCAAACCTACTCTCCCCATCAGGATTCTCTGAGTATTATTTACTATTTAGTTTCGTCTGGAGCTACAATTCAGAGTTTCGAAGGTACTTTTTTTAGATCTTGCACGAAGAGTACTAATATGGAATAGGGTGAAAGAAGTGAAAGCCTGGCTGTTGTATCGTTAGTAATTTAGTATATGTGCTGAAGCTGAATGGCCCGAAATGGGACTTAAGAAATGCACGTCATGAAGTTCATGCAAAATCTCAATTATACGAAACCAGCTAGTCTGCATTATTGGTTTTAATTTAATTTGATGTAATATAGCCTCGATACCTAACCGTCTTATTATTGTTTACTAGTTTGTGTCTTAGAATTGGAAATCCTGGCCCTAAATCGAAATCCCTCAAGCAAACAAAACGGAGAATTTGGATTTGAAGAAAGTAAATACAAAAGATTGCAAGGGTTTACGGAAGAGCTGACATTTACAGTTATTCGCACAAAAAATGGAATGGAATATCTGTGGTATTAAAATGCAGACTGTCACTGACATGAATTGGTGTTTTGGTCATATCATAAACATAAACCACCACTGACACTGAGCCTTAAGTTTAAGAAATTCTATTCAAGATCACAAGCAATGTAAATAAGAAGGAAAAAAGTTAGAAACCAGCCTACTCAATCCAACCGTAGCGTAGCAGAGGCAAGAGGTACACACGATCTGTACCAACAAGATCTGAAACTGAAATCAGAGACCTTATCATGTCGAATCCGAAATCAGAATCAAGCCATAAGAATTAATGAAAGTCGATTAAATCCGAACCTTACGTCTCAACCCAATTTAGCGACTTCGCAAAACGGAAACTTTTGTACACAGGCCCAACGATAACATTAAATTATCTGATGTCCTATTTGCTCAGATTCAATGTTATCTCTCGCCTAACGTACAGAATACAGTGAACCAGCAAAAAATCCCAAGTCAACCAAGAGAAAAATATCCAGATGGTCTCATTATATGAGAGTAAAATATCTTGGAACTACCTAATTGTGTTGATGCTCAAAAAACGGAACCTTTCCTACTTTTAGCATCAGGTATTGTAGTCGACTAGAATCAAGATGCTTTCGCCAAAAGAGTACACGTTTTCTACAATCTAGTGTGACATCCACTTTTCCTTGCCCAGACCCATGTGTATCTAGTGTGACTGTTATCTCCTTTCAGGAGAAAGTGCCTAGTAGTCTCTATTCTGTCGACATCCTTCCTAGTTTTCCACAAAGCTCATGTACCTCTTCCGTCCTTACCGACGAAAAAAACAGCCGTGATAGCAAAGCTCCTGAGTCCATTAGTAGTAATTGAATCCTTCATAATGCATACGACTAGGAAGTAGAGCGAGGAGCATTAGATAATGTGCTTGTGATTAAGCAACGTACAATCACGCTCCGAGTGTCGGAAAAGAGTCACTAGTCTCCTGATCTGGATGACGAGGTGGGGATAAGATATGAGGATATTCACTTATGATAAATACCTACGTAAGGAGGGAAATGATAACTGAGACAATGATATACTTTACCTGTCCTCCGGAATGAGGCCATGCTGCTTGTTATTGTTTCCACTACTTCCGTTCTGATTCATATGATGGGATTTTGTGTCAGAGACTGAGAGTGGATCCTTCCTCCCATTTTGCTGCTGCTGCTGAAGCCGACGAGGATAGATTGAGGTCCCTGATTCGGAAAGGTAGCCATCACTTGGTCGATTTCCATTACTGCCAGAGTGAAGTAAGTCTCCGTCCGATAAGTAACCTATTGTCGAATGAAACAAAGAAATACTTTAATGTTTTAAACACTTGTGACTTGATACAATAAAAGACAACTTCTCATGTCCATTACCAACTCTGATACTGCATATTTCCAATTTACAATACCCTACACACCAATAAATCATCAAACCCCAATTCACAATTGAACTTGTTAGCAAACTTTAAAATACGCCTTTCGTTTCAATACTCAAGCTCAAGATGATCACATTCCTTTGAAATAGTTGCAATTAGAGTTGCACATTGAAGACATGTGACATGTGTTGGACATTATTACATTGACAAACGTCATTAAATACCCTAATTGGCAGACATTTAAATTCCTCGTACAATGAAATTAGATAATTCCAAAACAACGATCGATGAATCGAAATTCGTAGACCTTTTAGACCTTTATGCGTCGCCCTTTGAAATACTGTGATTGCACCGTATTCAAAGTTCGAAAGGGAAGATTTCAGTTTAGCTGTTATTTACTTGATAGCGAGTATGTGCTATGGTTGAAGTGACAAAAATCGGACAATTACAAATTGCTAAGAGATGCTTTCCCAATTTCAATTACAGTATTTCGCAGTAGTATTCAACCACGATTCCAATACCGAGTGCTTTCAAAATTCCGATGCAAATTCAAAATTCAAAAAAAGTAAAGAAAAACCCATACTTGAGGCATATCATAAAACCCTCATCCGGCCTCATTGGACAGCAGATGATAAACATTTAGCCAGTGAAACGGCACTATAGCAGTAGCCAGACTCTCCACAACACCAGCTGACTGCGACATTTGACAACACTGCCTCTGCTTGGCACTCATGGAATCCAAAGGAAGCGTTTTGCCCAGTTCAATCTCCTGTCATAATGTCCAGTAAACAGAGGAGGCTACGCTGCTACGTTGTCTAAGAAGCAGTAATGAACCAATGAACGGACTGCTCGATGACGTAATACATTTTGTCCAGTTCTATTTACAATTTACGGCTCTGAATCTCCATGATATATCCACTCCAGTGACCAAAATCTTCTGTCACCGAAAGGAAGGAAGCCTGGAACGGAACCATTTCGCAAAGCACAATCTCCGTTCAAGATTTGACGATTTTTCATGGCCGTTTCGGAAATCCGACCAAGTGGATCTTCTACTTGTTGTGGAGAACGAACAGGAAAGCACACAGAATAGCAATAGCACTGGATCCTCTTGGAATCTGATAGGACTCTCATTGCTCAGAAGGCATATTGGCATATCCAACCTAATTCTCATAATTGCACTACTAAACTAAGTGCAGATGGGGAATTTGAGTTCAAAACATCAAGCTATAAACCCGGTGTGCAGTGGGTCACTCACTACATTCTAAGGAAAAGAAATAAAAGTCCTAGGGTATCATTAATTGAAAACAATGTTTGAATCCATTTCCAGTAAGGAAAGGGATATTGGACTTTCGATTAATCAAGACAGATTCGTAAAAAACTAATCCCAGAGCACAGAGGAATATTTCAATTACAGTAGGAGATAATGAAAGAAAGATCCACCTTCTCCTTCTCAAGTACAGATTTTTCGGTTCTTGGCTCTGGCAGAATATCGGGTGTCGGGTAGTCTTTTCACCTAGCAATTTCTTTTTGCTACCAATTGGCTGTACTTGCAGAATCTTAGACAGGTAAAGTAATCTTTTCATGTGTAATTCTCACATCATATTTTTCATATGAAAAGATGTTCGAGTTCTTGTTTTTTTCAGAATAAAAAATAAATGAAAAGACAGCAACAGCAAGAGTATAATTAAGTAGACATGAAATGTTCTTCATTATGCTCCGATAACCCCTGAAGGAACTTTATACACGCGTACATTGACTGATTAACTTATCTTTAGACACACAGGAACGAAGAAATTCTTAGTGTGAGTCATTGTATAAGAATGGAACTACTCAAAGTTAATTGTATATAGCCCTTACAAGATACTTCAGCTGAATTAGAGCCAACTGCCAGCCTTGGGGATGACGTGTTCACCATAGAACATAGTACAATACCTTACATTTATTTTAATCTCTCTGATAAGAGGGACGAAAAATATCAAAACATTAGATAATAAAGGAAGGTTGGTAGTGCATTTTAATTGATGGACAGAGGAATAAGCTATGAGAATTGGTGATTTGAAATTGAATTTGAAATGCAATCATTGAAATCTTGCTTTATTGGGCTCATTTATAGGTGAAATACGAGTGGACACTTTGACGATCAAGAGATGATAACAGGAAATAAATCGGTAGAAAAACACATTCGGCTGAATTGCTCATTTGAAAAGTTGTTATGAAAAGGGATTAACATTCAACGAGTAGTATTCGTTATATCATTATAGGAACTTATTTTCCCTATCTAAAATTCGATTTTAAGAAACTGGAGTACTAAAGATCATGTGAAACACAAAAAAACATTTCTTCGGAAAGGTGAGATGAAATATCTAATAAATTGTTGATTTGATCTCAACATTTATAAACTTTTAATCTTTCAGATTGTATTATTTAAAAAAAAAACATCATCCACCGGATGTTCCTTCAAGGTAGGAATCAAGCTGATGACTGAAATCTTATTAATGCTTAGATGCTATTGGGATTCTATGTTTTAGAGAAGGGAAATCCTTGAGATCTCCTAAAACAGATAACATTTGAGAGGATGAGGCCAGACTGAAACGTTGAAGGTAAACGACCAGCCAAAGTCAAAGCTTTCTACATCAAGGTCTTTCATCGGTTTTGTAAGTGCCTTCAGTTTTTTCACTCTATTTATTTTTTGCCGAGGAACAAAGAAAACATGAAATCTGAAAAGCGTAAACTATAAAAAAGAATCTCGGAGAAAGCATTGGACTCTACGAGACATTTGATCATAATATTATTGCGAAAAATTCTGGATTTTAGGTGCCCCTTTCTATGCTACGACGATGACGAAACTATATGGACTTAAACAAGACTGTTAATAACAAAATCCTTCAATTCACAGCTATTGCTATTGAAAGTTTTCATGAAAGAAAGATAGTCGCTGCTCTATATATGCTGTGAAAGAGTGAAAGCTGAATTGGACACTTCCACTGCACTGCTTAACTTACTTTCGTGAGAAAGTGCACAAAGCTCGAAACAGCTCCCACCGATCCCTATGAAGTGTAACTCAAACTAGTTCGGCAACAAAGTGAACGGGTTTTGATGATCAACTTCCCCACATTTACACATGATGGCTTGCCTCAACTTTCCTTTTATGTAACTTATTATTTAATTATTGTGAGAAAGTTTATCTATCAAGATAAAAGATTTTAAGATAAGCGTTTGAGTACGTATACCAAAGTTGGTTGCAATATGAACAGTAGTATTAAATATCAGACGTTAAAAGAACTTACCAGCAGCAGCAATATCAAGATTATCAATCTCGGTATAATCATGATCTCCAACTGATGAGGCATAATGACTTGATCCATACTTTCCATTGTGGCGATTCCCATCTTTACGAATCATAAGCCGAGTTGGATCACAGTACGGATTAAACATCTGTCGGTTTAGTGATCGACCATTGGAACCGTTTGTGTTTCCGTTGTCACAAGAGCCTACAAAAAGAATAGTAAAATATGTAACATTTAAAAATTAAATCTTTGATCATACCATTCTCAGTTCTATTTGGCTTAATAAAGCAAAGTGGTTGAATCTTCCAATTTAATCTCTACTGAATCACTTAAGAAATTTAATTTAGCTCAGCTTAAAATTTGTAAAACATGTAAATCAAGGGTTTACTCGAAGGGGATGTTTTACTGTTTTCTTATTAGATTCTTAGTTGTAAGAAAAGGCTTCAATAAAACTACAACCCCTTGTTGTACTTTCAATAATCTTCAAAAGATAGACTTTTGTCCCTGTCCTCATAGACTAAAGCCATATCTCATTGTCATTGAAAGTGAAAGGTCGAGGGGTAGCAGCCTCTAGGCCTAATCCTTGTCTAAATCCTCTTGATCCCCTTCCATGCATAGATATTGGCATTCTTTTCGTATGAAGGAAAAAGAGTCAGAAAATCCGTCAGTAATACAGACAAATGTTGGATCAGAGTAGAAGGGCAAGGAATGTTCTACAACATCCACATCACTCTTAGGGATTAAGAGGCACAGATATATAAAAGACCTGCATGATTCAACATTCAACAACTAACTAAGAATAGGCTCTATAACTAAAAACGACGAAGATGTTTAGTGTATAAACGACCTACGATACATGATATTAACACAGGGTTAGTTGGGCATGTTCCTGCATTGCAATAAGGGCATTTTCTGTGATATCTCTAAAAGCCAGAGGAGAACTCTCTCCCCCCATTGGAATACATTCAGAAGCTTAAAAATAATTAAATTGTAAATCACTCTTTAGAATTCAACTCACCCAAACGCATGCAACTGCCCCCATTGACGCCGGACTTGGGTGACAAGAATCCTGGGGTTTGGTGTCCACTTGGTGGACTTTTAATATACTCGTATGTGAGGGGTTCCATGGGTGTTACATTTAAGAGGAGCTCATCCTCATCGCATTCCGGGATTACTTCGTTCCCGTTATTCGGAGATAAATTCATAGCCGGTCGAGATCTCATACCCATAGACATGATATTGTCATCTCCATTACTTCCATTACCACTGCACTCCCCTGACGATGAAGCTCCGGAAGAACTTTCAGCAACACATTTCAAACTTCCCATGGAGGATGAGCCAGAGCCAGAGCCGAAAACTGACATGGGACTCACTTTACTACTACTTGGGGCATTATTATCTCCTATAATCTCAAGTTGATTAGCAAAGCTTCTCTCTTTCAGACTTTCACCTTCAACTTTATCGGAACAAATTGGAGAGTTTTCTATTGATGACTGCTTCTGAATCTGTGCTCCTTTGGCAAGAATAACACTTGCCTCAGACGAGTTTGATTGTGAAAGAGAGGACAGTTGGGAGTGAGATAATGATTGGGATTGTGAAGACGACTCTACACTAGAGACCGATGCGGAATTTGACACTGAATTCGTTAAACTAGGCATCGGGGCTACCATCGCCACTGTGATTCCGTTATTCGTATTTTCCACAGCTTTAATAGTTGCCTTTGTTACAGTGACTCCAGACCTTATAGATGATTTCACGGCAGTAGATGATGCATCTTCTTTATTTGGCGTCGCCTCTTTCCCCTTATTGGGTTCGTTTAGTCTTAAGGCACCGGGCTTAGAAGACGAGGGATGGAATACTTTGGCTGAAGAATCCTGATGATCCGAAGGCAAAGGAGCCTTTCCAGAATTATTGGCAGGATGACCTGGTTTATTCTTTGAAATACTACTGCTTACACCAGTAGACTGACAGTCTTTTAAGCCTTCCTTAGAACTAGAACTAGTAGGGCCATTTGTAAACTGCTTAGTTGTACCCTTTACTGCGGCAGTAGGTTTGGGGATACCGGTACCGTTCCCGGATTGTATTAGACCGTTTATGGAAGACATGGAAGAGTTGACACTACTTGTAGATCCTCCAGTGTCATGGGCTAATCCATTTGAGTGATGAAGCTCATCTCTAGAGTTTGAATTGTTATTGGACACTATGAGACTATTTCTAGTAGGGATTCCAGTTGCAGAAAACCGATTTCTGCTATCCCTTGAGCCTCCACTGGAGCCATTGGCACTTGAAGATTTTGGTTGTCTAAGAAAACTTGCACTACTAGAATTTGGTCCGCTCACTTGACTGTTTGAACTCACAGCGTCCCCTGTAACATCGGCAGACCTTGGTCCACGACCCTTATTACTAGAGTTAACATGTTTCTCTTGGGAATCGAATGCTGACTTCTTTCCATCCGCCTGCACTTTTGACGACGAGGAGGATAACCCTTTAGCTGGTCCATTTGATGATGAGATGGAATTGTCAGCCTCTTTCCTCGAACTCTTAGGAGAGGAATGGTGACTCCCTTTGGGATCTTTGCTAGCAATAGCTTTTCCAATCTTTTGGCGAAAACCTTTGATAGCTAAACGGGGAGTTGATGTCCCACTCGTCGCGGAGGCGGATTGGTCTCCCGTAGTAGGACCCACAATAGATGATTGCGGAATAATGGATCCGTTATTTCCTCCCGAATGATCCCTCTCCTTCTCTCTATCTCGTGAAATTACTCCTCCAGAGCCGGACCCTTCTACCAAGCCCCTAATTTAATACAATAAAATCTCATTGAGTCACATTATTACAAGATGTGAGACACAATAAAACCCATAAAACCCTGGGAGAGTTTATATCTTTTGTGCATATATACACTCAAGATAAAACCAGTAGGAACCAGTCGCAAGTACAAATACATTTGGTATTGGGAAATTGGAACTCTAGACCAATACATCACTATAAAATGTTGAGGTGAGCTTTATTTTATGGAATGAAAATGGCTTACGTTTTACTTTCACTACAAAGGCTCACTGAGGAATCTGATCTTTCGGAACGAGCCGAGCTGAAGCCGCTAGAGCTGGACGTTCTTTTAGATCCTGTGGAACCTGAAAATGAAATTTGTCAAGATTGTTAGATGCTGTAAAATTTTACCGGTATTGGGAAATGGTCTAAAATTAAATTAAAATTAAAGAAAATCCATGTCCTTGAAAAATAATCGAATTCAAACTTTTTTTACAAAGTATTACTTTTTAACTTCTCTCCCTTGTCTTTATCCTTGAAAAACTTAAATTTTTCCAACATGGATGTATTATTCTTAGCATTTGCAGAGCTCACAATACCAGCGGGAGAGTTATTAGACCCAGGGGTAGAGTTGACGGAATTGTTATTATGAACACGGACGGAAGACTTTGACGAAGGTGGTCCCGCAATACACGAATTTCTGAAACAATTATAAACCACAAGCAGATTGAAGAACGGCCATAAACAATAATTTATTGCACATTAAGTTCATATATAGCAATCTATCATTGAGAAGCCAGGCAGACGGCTCTGAGCTGGTTCCTAAAATAATATCTACACACTCCGAGCTGCAAAACACAAGCAATAAATTCGGGTATCCTCGAGCTTAATTAAGTTATCAGAGGGCGAGAATGCACCCACATGCATAGGATTACAGAGGGAATCTTGTATTGATATTCCTGTCTCAAAACGCGTGTTTCTGCTATGCCACTTTCTCAAAATGACTTATTGCCTTTTCTGCAGCCCGTCATAAAACTAGTCAAACTGCCCAACCGGGAGAAAATTATTGCCTCCTGTAACACTATTTTCTAATAAATATTCCCACCCACTTATATCCAAGAGGCATACAGGTACTACTCGTCAACTCGTCCTGCCTTTTATTCATTCATTAACTAAGGAGACTTGGCTATCAATTACCCCCGGATAAATTTTAATCCAACTCACTTTGCGTTATTAAGATGCTTTTCATGGAGGGAGGATCGGGCACTTGAAGGGGCGGATGGGATTGATGACCTCGGCGTCGGAATGAAAGAATGGGATATTCCACTATTAGCTGAAGGACTCGTGGATCTCGAACTACTTCCTGAGGCCGGCTTCACTGGTAGACTTCCTATTAAAATTAACATTCAAAAGAAAAAGTAATTAATCTTCATCACCATCACCGCCATTGCCATATCATGAGATAATCATCCATTTCAAAGTTAATCAGTATCCATCAATCGAACTCTAATCTGAGAGAGATCCACACCGACTGAAAAGAGAGAGGGGGAATCGAGAGAGTCAGAGGAATTATAACATTATAAAAACTTTGTCTTAAAGTTTCTCAAAATCCTTTCAACCTTCCTACCTTTTTATTCTCAAAAAGAGAAGGAAGATTAAAATTTTCTAAAACTGCTAACTAACTCTGTTCCGACAGGGAAGTTCTAGGTGGAGAGAATGATGTAACAATCCACAATCTAACTCTTTATTTTTCGCTCGAAGGAGATAAATGTTGACACAAGTCCTTTTCCCCATCCGGGAAGATATAATAAAAGGCAGGATCCCCATTTCAATTTCCTAGTCATACATTTTTAAAGAGGTTCATCTGCAGTTGCATCTGCTGCTTTGGAAAACACCACTCCAGGCTGGATTGTAGAATATACAAAACTTCTGCTGCACCCACTTGACTTGACACTCGTTCCTCTATTTGCTTCCTGTCACTCTTTCAGTTGAGAGGGTAGACAAATACTTACGTGTGGCAATACCTTCTAAATGCATCGGTTTACATACGAGCACAACAAAGCTTAAGCTGCAGACACGCTTACAACGTCTCACACCCCCAGACCCAAAAACTCATTTCAGCCCTTTCACTCTGCAGATATCATTATGATTATTAATCGACAATGACAATTTGAGGATCATCCTGGCTTATGTCAGGCTGGGTGGGGCAGTACACGCACATTGTATTAGCACAACCATTTCCTCATCTGTGTGTTTAAACAGAGACAATTCAAGAAGCTTGGAGCATTATTTAGAAGGAATACGGAGACTTCATGTCTTGGGGGTATGCATTCATTTATTTTCATTATAATAGAAAGAACTAAAGTGAAGCCGTGATAGCTATCTGGTATAGCCTCTTGCCAGAGATCCCATCATCTTAAGCATACACATAAATGTGCTCAGCTGCGGTTCAAATGCAAATTCATAACCAGCCTATAAAGATAGTTTCATAAAAATCCCGTTAACAATATTACCCAAGATTTGACATCAGATGTAAGTTATGTGCTTCTCGTGTGAGTACACAAAATTCATGTCTCAATTCAACAACCTCAAAGTCTAAAAGTCAAGATGCAAGACAAGGCTTTTCTCAATAAAACTCTTATTTCCTTCTGAACCCTTTGAGAATTTGTGGTTCAGAACTTTTGGTCAATTGGAACCAGAAATTAGTAATTTTAGGGACTCGTTTCATATACGGTATTTAATTTCTAGGTTTAACATTTCGTGTATCTTATAATACCTTTCAAGGGAATTTTTAAACACAAATGGAAGTGATTATATACCAGTTTAACTTAACAAACTTTGACGCGAAAACGGCCCCGTAAATCTTATCTTATTTTTTGTTGCCAACTAGTAATTCTTCATTCTGTAAATGGTAGTCCGGCAATTAGAAAATCAGCTAATAATTTCATACCTGGATCATTTTTTTCTGTACGCCTACGATTTTGACCACTTTTGAAACAATAAATATTCGACCTTGTTGAGCATTACTTTATCGTTTCAAGTTATGCTACACAAAGTACGTGTACTTTTCTAAATCATTAAAAAGGTACTCTCGTACTCGTATGATGTTTGAATTTATATTTTAGCTATCAATTTGAATTTGAAATACTTTTGATCCATTTAAATAATCCAGACGCTTGATATTCTTGAAATCGATATTTGAGACCTAGAAAATTATTTATTCTGAACTACTCTCCAAAAAACATTGGTGTATCAGATAACACCATAACTGCATAATGTAATAAGGGATCATATTCACTTAAGTGCAAAGTTGATACATCTCTCAATTTAATCGTCACGTTAGGCAAGCTTGAATTCCATTCTCATTTATTTGTAAGTTCCAATGCAACGTTGGGATTCAAGATCAAGATAAGGGTTTCTTAACTTGAGGGTGCTTGTCAGTTACTTTTAGTAGACCCAGTCCCCCTACCTCCTCTCCATTAGCATCCCAGAGCACTTTCCAAATTCATTTCCCATATAAGGAAAAATTATTAGAATGAATAAAATTGTTGATATATTTTTCTGGATTTGGATTGACTATATCAGATTACGATTCATTTGAATAATATTTTTGCTCCAAGTGAGATGGTTTCATCTTCATGGGTATTTTTTCAATTCTTAAGATGCTGCTAAAAGTAAATAATAACAATACGACTCGTAGTTGATATGCAGTCATTAACCAAAATAAAGTACTAAAACTCAAAGACACAGAAGAAGGTATTTTTGTCAATTTTAACTGTGAGCTGAGACTACAAATACAATCACAAGAATTTATTTCCCTTTCTGAGAGACCCTTTTAATTTCTTAGAAAGTATTTAATAATAATAATTTTACGTATATCTTTGAACTGTATTGACTGATGACCACAATGTCTGCAGTTAATTATAGCGGTTAAGCGAAGAAATATGAATATTTACTGGGGAATTGTTTTTAAATTCTTGTCATCAAGTGCCATGGTTTACCTTCTCTCGTTGATCATAAATATCAAGAGCAGTAAAACCCTGTCTGTTTCAAACATGTATAATTTTTGATTAGATAAATCCTGAATAGAATCTTTTATGCCACAGGAGAAATGAGCTATCACTAAACAGTTGGAGTGATGGGTTTTACTAGACACGAAACTGAGGACGGGAATATGCGTGAGAATATCTTGCGTGCATATATTTACATAGGACGCAGACCATAAATCTGTCAATGATCATGTATACTTTAACTTTGAGCTCATTCCGCTTTGGGGAAAAGTAAAACCATACTCGGTAATGATACTATTAAATTTTTAAATACACAATTTTCTATTCTTAATGAACATTTAAAATTTCTATTCAATCCTTAAGAATATGCGGTAACGTAGTTGTGATTCTTCAATCAGACTTGACCAATAAGTCCAGATAATTATAATATTCATAATATACCTTAGAAGTTTCAAGCCCAATTTAATTCCACAATCACAAACTTAATTAGTTTTGTCTCACTTTGAACGATTTTTCGACCATACAAGAATTAATACCAAAAAAAGTGTATGCGAAAAAAACTATTTTCAATTTACCTTTTCTCAATTCCCCATAATTTTCCAGCTCACGAATACCAACATTTGATCCCAGCCCTGACTACAAACAGGGAGACTCAGATCTTGGAACCGGCAGAAATGCGAGGGCCCATAGATCCATGTTATAAAGTTAGGTTCAAGAAGATAAAAAACAATTGAAGAATGCACCACGTTCAAGAACCAAGTCCTGACTGGCAACACCAACTCAAAGTCTATAAGATATGAATCCAAGCTGAAATGCAACCATCCCTATTCTGTGTATCTATCGGTGGTTTGGTGAGTTTTCCTAATGATAATAATATATGTAATGCAATGATCATTGCATTTTCTATACAGTCAAAGCAATTCAAAAGAACGATCTAAGCCGACTAACCCTGTTCTTCTATTATTTCCACCCACGATCAACAAACAAAGTCTCAGCAAGCTAAACTCCACACACATATACACACAAAACATGTGTACTTAACATAGGGATAGTTATTATGATTATTATCATCATTTTTATTTGATCCAGTCTGGTTTAAAAGTACATGCCTATAGCTAACCAACAAAATAACTCTTTAAAATGTTCTCTCTTGATGTTGAGGTCGAGGGGGCTTTATGGCCCTACCAGTGGGGATTGCATTCTCGACAGAACTGCATTTCTCCGTTCGTCGTGCTGAGCTTGTACAAACTCTAGACTAGTCTGGTAGTATATTTGCATTAATGAAGCTATGTGTGTGTTGATGAACATTGCAATGATCACCTGAGGCCATCCTGTTCAATGAAATCAAACCCATATTCCCCAATCTCTCATTGGATTGGAAGTTGGAACTGGGAACTAAGTGAAGTCGTCAAAAAAATAAGAGGAACGCCCGAAAATCCAATCCTAATTCTGAAAAAAACTCTCTTCAAGTCTTGGGAAATTTGTGATTCTGAAATAAATTTCATTGAAGTATTGAGTTACCGACACTACTCGTTTTTAATCCTGAGTATGAAAATGGTTAATCCATAATTCAACTACACATTAGGCCACCCTACTTAGTAAACTACATGCTGTAACACTACCCACCCTGACGAACCCAACCCTTTCTTCTAGATAACTCAAGTACCTTTGGCATTATTTTCATTTGTGTGGATTCTGAAGCGGTTGTCTGGATTCTGGATAATTTATGCCTGGACAAAATATGTTTACTTTATGAGATCGCGTATAAGTTGGGGAGGGGAAAGGAACATGCCATTATATTTAGGTGCTTTAAAATAAAAGCCACTTAACTCAACAGGCAGCAACACTCCCTTAAGTATGTAGCATTCTGTCTAAAGCATATCTAGAGATAGGATCTTTGAATCTCTCCCTGGCCTCGGCTTGGGCTCTCCGTGTGCTAAATCAGTTTTTTTTATTATGTATGGAAGCATGACCACTTGGGGCAGTGGAACCTTTCTTGGGAAATGTAATAGTATTATTATATTTGGTGGCGTATGATTATGAAACCCTTTCCGGCTTGAACTGCTAATCGGATAGTGTTTATTTAGGTCTTCAAGACCGTCTCAGGTTCACCATTAATTATGAAGGATTGTACAGCAACGCCACTCTCTTGACTCCTTTCTTGACTAAACTCATTAAGAAAACTTAATAGCATTCGTGTAATTTACAGTGACATTCATAACCACATGGGCTGGTCCTATTCCTAAAAAAGCTTTGGATTCGTCGGTGTTAGTTTGATTGTGTTTTTACCTAGTTATGTACAAATTTCCCATTCACATACACTCCCAATATTCTATCTCCCTCATTAATAAACAAATTACGACAAAAAGTAGAAACACTTTCCAATACTCAAGTTAAGTTCAGTAGTTTAAGTTTTCAATAAAATATCAGGCCAACTTCCTACTTTCGCAATCATTACATGCTAAGTGGTCGCACTGCTTTACAATCATGACCTTTCTGCATGACCATTGACCCTAGACAAGTATTTGCGATTATTAACAGGACAATGGAAGAGAGCTAACAACATGTCTCCAACGGAGCATTATTAACACTAACACTGATACAACGCCACACGGATCAATAAGTTTGCGTATTTATGCCATGTCATTTGTCATCCGACAATCCTTTTTCTTTGTCTTCTCTCGAGTGGAAAGAATAGAGATTAGTAAATACAACATTAGATATGTTTTCATTGTTAACGGACCACACTAGCACGTTCGATGACAACAATTAAGGCCCTTTGTTTTGAAGACGAACGAGACCGGGGCTGCCTTCGATTTATGCATCCAAGGAGGATTAACAATTCCTTTGTGAAAAGGTCAATAATATAATGGCAATGGCGGTCCATCATTGTATGCTTGTTAAGGATAGAGACCGTAGTACAAAAAATATCGTGAGATAAGCTGCTGGCAGTCCAACTGTGCAAATGATGCGAATGTCATGTCATAGTCATGGCACGTCATGTAGCCTTGATTTTTAGTGCCTCCCAGCATCTAATTACTGTCACCATTTCCTACATTAGTTTTTGCAATGATAAGCACCTCAAAAGCTTTAAGTCTGAGAAGGGATTAAGTTTGTAATCTTCGGAACATGAGAAATGTGAGAATCTAATCCCATAACATGCTTAACTCATGTCTGCGCCTCTTCCATAATGCGATGTTTTACCACCACTGCCTGCCTCGACAAAGTCTATAAACTCTAGAGCATAAAACTACAAACTAGAGGAAGCCTCAGCGTACAAATAATCATTAGGTAACAACAAAAAAAGTGACGGACAGTCAAGTGGATTTCCTTCGGAGATTCTAGATTCTTTGGAACCCCAAGCTTTCAAACAGGCAATCAGTCACTTACGACTCCCCTCTGTCCAACTTTTATATACTTTTATCAAACAACTTCAAAAATCCTCTTGGCTTTCGTCCCCGAAGCTCATTCCTCGTTCTTCTCAAATCCACTTCTACTCTCCATATAGTTTATCGATGATAATAAGGTTAGTCAATAAAAATCCTTGTAAAAGGTTGAGAGGGTGGATGAACAAGTATGTACAATAGTGGATTTTCAGTTCTGGTGGTGTAGGAGTAGGACTTGGACTCGTTGGTGAGTTTGATGTCAATACTCAATCAAACAATTTTCAGGAATGAGGAAGCTAAAAGCTTTTTCAGAAAAATATAAAATTTCTCCACCAATCATGAAGTCCCTAATTGTTAACCGTTCAACAAGAGAATTTCCGGATCGACTGAAGACTACAGCTACACCTCATGACCTCAATTGTAAAGCGTTCTTAATACACATTTTTAAAGACAATGATGGTCAAAAGGTCAAGACTATGAGCCCCATTGCTTAAAAGCCAAAATTCAACAAAGCCAAAATTCAACAAAGCCAAAGATTTACTCAAAAACTACAAGGCCCGAACAATGTAAAGGTAAATAGGGAATGCCGGATGCCTTGCATGACTCACCAAGGCTCTAGAATGATGAATTAGATCGGATGGGATTTAATATAATGTGACACGTGAATCTACTCAACATGGGTTCCCTATACAATAATGCGTACATTACTATAATAATACAAAATATGAGCTCGAGGGATCACAAATGAGTGGATTTGATAGAGATCACCTCAAACGAAAAAAAAACATTATTCAGCCATTTATTACAAGTTTTAGTAAACGTGGAGAGAGAGGAGACAGGTTTAATATAAAATAACAAAAGGCTCGTGCCAGCAGCCAGTTGGCTTTAATTTCATCGCATGGCTTCCCAACTGCTATGGCTAAGCCTTGCCTGTCCTCTCTCTCTCTTTCTATTTCCTCATGTCAAATCCAGGTTGTCAATTCCTGTCCAGCAATATGATTCAAAAAACTTTCCCATTTTCGGAATAGACACAATGACTTTGTAAGAATGTAATTATCCCCCTCTGATCCCTTTAAATGTGAGACCAGACCGCAATAAGGCGTCGTAGGAAACCAGTCAAGAAAATATCATGTAGGAATTATTTAGTCATATCCTTTATCCAAACTGCATCCCAAGTAGGGCATAAAAAAATACAATGTAAGGATATATGTTTTAAAGATGGTAAAAGGACAATATATGACATGAGATTCGCTGCGCTTTTTAAAAATGATCATTGGATGGGTTGAAAATATAAATAAAAATAAAAGCCTTTCCTTCCTTGACTCTTGACACTGGACTTCCCCAATGAAAATAAAATAGACTGGGCAGAGGAAATGTGACAGGAGGGCTGTTTGGCCTTATTCAAAATAGGATGGGATGGGATGCACTGTTATGTTTAGTGGCATGTTATTTTCAATGTCCATTTCGAGGGAGGACTGCCCATGGTTATATAGAGTTAATGGTTTCGTCGTCGGCAGTAAAAAAAGGATTCAGGAAAGGAAGCCACCACAAGAGGAAGATTGAAGAAGACACTCTTCTCTGAGCCCTTAGTGGCTATCCTTTAAATATATTATGCACTTGACTTGGCAGTGGTACACTTGAGTCGTTAGTCGTTCGGACTATGAATCCATGTGTCATGTTGAGGGTAATAATATTTGGCAGAATACATGTAATCTCGAGAATTTTATGCATTGTATTCTCAGATTCCAGTCCCTTTACATTACAATTTCAAATAAGATTTTTTCTTTACTCTTCTCAAACTCTTAATGTTACTGTAAAGAAAGGCCTTTGTTCATCTCTTTAGAAGCTCCGGATTTTACCAAGGAATGTAATAATATAAATCGCAATTTGCTTCCAATATTAAAACGCTGGAACTCTCCATGAGACTATTGCTGTATTTTAGCACAAGTTGATACTTGGGGACTTTTGTAAGACATCCATACTAAAAGAAAGCTTTCTAATAACTAGTTCAAAGGGAAGGGATGGAAATAACGATAAATTGCTGGAATGCCAAGATGTCTGGAGCCCCGAAAAATCCTATTGCAAAAGCCTAGATGGAAAATGCAACTCGAGTACATCCAACTGCGGCAGAGTTTGCAAAGAATTTTCCATGGAATGCAATTCTTTAGCGAGAGGAGCCTAAAACTTTTTAGTTCAGCAAGACTGAAGTATTTGCAAGCATTCCAGAGTCTCAACTTTAATAGCTTCTTTAGCTTTAACCGATGTCATATTATTATATCTTAAATCCACCCTTATAGTTTCAAAGCGATTGAAATAAACTCAGGTGACTTTCTCATAATAACATTTTTTTTCTGCCCTTAGGCATAATTTTACAGCAGATGGATAATTACGAAATTCCGTACCCCATGTCTCTTCCCAGCTTTCACTTCGGATTGGTTTGCTATTATTTGTGCTGATGGAATTGGCAGTATTCCTTGAGGTGGTGGAAGCAGGTTGGGAGCTTCCGGAAAAAAGTCTCATACAAAACATATTATCGACGAGCTAGCTGGTATTCCTTTATGTGTAAAAACAGTCTGAGTTTGTTATTTTTCTTCATAAATTCCCTTCAACTTTTTATCTCCATGCTCCCAGGCACAAAGTTCGAGTCGGAAGATTCTCAACTCATCCTCAAAGCATGTCTTGTACACTTTCCACTGCTATAAAACCAAATCTTGTGGTATGCCATTGACAAGCCGCCGAAACCAGACTCACCGTCACTCATTTTGATTCAGAGGGAGACGGAGGAATATGGAATAAGCCCTTTTTTAATATAATAAACTCTCTATTTCATTTCATTTTATCATGGGAAAGCCCTTGTTGCATTGAATTGAATTAAAGTGCACAATGCACCGTACGCCTCAATTGAATTAAAAAAATTCGTTAATCAAATTTCCCTATCTTTGAGGCATAAACAGTTGGCAGTTGAGATCCTTCTTGAATCCGGGGGAAAAATTGAGATTCTCTGCATGTATGTAGTTGTATTGATCGATTTCATATACAGAAATCTCTAAGAAATAAAAATGTGAAAAAATTCAACATTATTGTATTTCTACTGCTGCTGCATTGAAATCCATATTTGATAGCTTTGATAGATTTTATTTGTAACCACTTGAGAGGGATTTTCGCAAAGATCTTTAGAAATGGAGTTGAGGCGTGAATGCCCAATCACAATCTGAGTAATTGAAACGGAGAATAAATTATTGATCTTGAGATAGCAAATTCAATAAAATCAACTACTGTTCATCACTTGAATACTAATTGTTTTTTGCCTGTAAGATTTGAACTTGAAGATCCGCAAAGCCTATTTAATTTTTTCTCCATTGATTTCTCTGCCAACTCATGCCGGCTTTGTTATCTGATCCAGAGCCATTCAAGGACTCAATTAAGATCTTATCAATAGGATTTTCATCTGCTATTGTCAAATTTTGAGAAGTGACCAGCGGCTGTTTTTTTTGGTAGAACTTAGTCAGTTATTCTCGTTAATCTAATTCAAATGAGGTTCATGGGCTGTCTCAGAGTCCCTGCTAAGCTTTTACAAATATGAAGCATACAATTAATGGGTTTACAAATCCCCTTTTTGAACCACTCATTTGTATACACCCTGTTTAATAGTTTTTTTTTAGAAACTGGTCTTAGAAATTCAATCGGATACTGTTTAATGCGGTTTATTTTAAATCCCCTTAGTAAAAACCATCAAAAATCTGCAACTCCAAGCCTATCTCAATAAAAAAAACAATTATCGAAATCAAAATTTTACCGGTAATGGAATGATCGAACAGTACTGTAAACTGTAATACGCCATACTAGCGAATAAGTCAACCGTTCAAAGATCTGACGAATGAATCGGGAATGAAAACAGAGATCTTGACGAAAATAGCAAGGGAAAAAATACCCAGTACAATGCCTAAGCACCAACACCCGGCAACTTTCTCCGATGCAAAAATCAACAACACATGCACTAGTAAGATCACTCCAAGAGAAAATAAACTTTCTGTGTTTACACAAAATGAAACATTGGAATGCACTATGCACTAAAAGAAATGACGCAGTGCAATTCGATTCAACCCAATTCAATGCAACGGGGGTCACATTATATATTTATGATATAATGGAAAGTTTAAGTGCAATAATGCACGCAAACCTAAATGTACTCCACGGTTCGTTTCAGCTCAGAATAACAAAGGAGAAGTCCAGAACACACACAACAGTACACAAAAATACCGAATACCTCAAGATAAGCACTTTCACTCCTACGACGGGGAAAAAATAAGGGAAAAAAATTCTATGAAAAATCTTGAGCACAAATATCCAAGGGGTAACTTTAATCGGGTCTAAAAAAAAGTACGACGAGGATGAACAAGGAGGGTGAGATTATCTAGCTCTACTGGCTTTTTCTACAGAGAACGACGAGAAAAATGGTGAATGGGGAAGACCAATCTCTTGTGAAAGTTACAAGACTCTCACACACAGTGGATTGTAAATTGAAGAATGACTCCGGTTTTATCAAACCTGAACCAGTCTACCGGGTAGTACGGAGTTTTCAGACCAACTTTCCTTATGGTGCGTTTCTGCCTTTTCCACCCGGGTAAGAATTTTACTATTTTTGGCCATGCGTCTGTATTACCCATGGAATAAGTTGGGGAAGCCAATGCACCCGGGTAAACTTACGCATAATTCTATAAGTATATTCTGATAACCTTCAAAATTCCGCTCAAGAATTTAAGAATTTAGAGCACAACTTTGGTAACAGGGTGGAAATTAGAGTTATCTTTGAGCCTTAAGGCTCGTTTCAACTAGGTGTGGGTAAGATTAATAATATTAGTGTTGTTGTGAATAGCAGTGGACACTCCAAACGAATATGAAACAACAATCCCTTGAACTAAAGATCTGGAGGGAGTGTAAAATCTGTAAATTCTAGAATGCTTGCGATTGCCACATGAAAGCCAAAATCTACTCAAGTTCAAGCAGCCCTCCAAATTATATGGTTTTGTTATAAGTTTCCTTAGCAAGCCAAAATATATTATAGCCATTGATCAAAGCGTTCAAAGGACCCGACTTTCACTGAAAACAGATCTGAAGGCACGGCAGCCTGTGTTTCTCTGTAAATACGACGCAAAGAGATAAGTTTATAATTTAGCTAGAAGAGATGAAAATGAGGAGCCTGGAATGACATGGGGCATGAGAGTAAATGAATCTCAAATGAATTGCCCGAGATGGAAATCGGATTCAACGAGTTTCTATTCCCTCCCTAGTGTCCCCACCAAGTCGATTATGTGAAATCTGAGGGATAGAAGATAGTAGGAGAGCAAAGTACAGCAGAAGGTTAGTCTAATGCATTGAAATCCTCTCAGTCACTTCTTCCATGAAAACAATCTCACTTTCAATTGACATTTGAGGAGGAGGAGGAATTGCAATTGGATTCGCAAATCCCACAACCTTCTCCCTTCAGTAAATCCAAAAGCCTCATCTACAACATCTAATCTCATATGATATCCGAATCCAGACAGGCTCTAAGCATGAGCTGGGCAGATCAGAGATCTAAACTATAAAATCAGCTTTTGTTCTTTAAGTAAATTCTGTGGAAATCCTACCATATGCTAATACAAACACAACATACTAGCCATCTCCTCATCTCAATTTAAATCCTTGGAATAATCATCATTTGAAACGGAACAGTTGCATCTGAGTGATCATGATCCAACATTGAAAACTGTAGTAATGCATCCACCCCAAGGTTACATTGCAAATCCAACTATCCATGAATACAAACTAAATTGCATTAAACACTGAGAGTGGATTTAATCTTCACGAATTCCCGGACTCGTCCATCCTGACGGAATCATCTTATCACCCGCCACTTAATTCTCAGCCAATCTCGTCCACCGACTTGTACTTGTAAATGAGTTAGACATGCAGAATTTCAAGAGATCTTCCTGTTCCCATCAATTTTGGACCCGTGCTGTTGAAATCTCGTACCGAACCATAAACCACAGCCCCGCGGACTGTTTATGCGTCTAACCTAAGAAGATAAGTTGCTTTTGATATCCTTCCTCCACTCCCTCTTGAGATAACCACAAATGCACATCCACACCGGAAAACCTAGGAATCAGGCCATATGACGCTGGCTCTATTTTACATATTATAGCGACACCCGGTACTCGGATCCCGAAACAGCCGGAGCTCTTCCTTTTCATAATTTCTAATCTATGCAACTTTAAATTCAAATTATACCTATGAACTCAGTAAAACCTTGGATGAAAAAGTACTTTCTAACAGCTACCAAAGGGATGGAAGAAGCCCATTATCATTAACCTCGGGAATGGAGTCTTGACGGGTCGAATCACCTGGACTGCATGCAACAACTGTGCCTTAATTATTATTAGTGAAGGGGTGGATTCTAGACTGAGTTCACATTGTCTTGGCCAGATAGAGAAGCAGATTAAAGCAATCGAGAGATTTACCGAAGCCGATAGGAATCTTCCAATCTTAGAATATTCTAACTTAACTTTCAGCTTTTTCCAAGACGCTATCAACAATTTTAAATCTCTGACTGTATATTATGAGTCAAGGTTGAGAATGTGCGCCATAGAAGGAAGTTCCACAAACATAGGGACACGCAGACATTGAACTTGTATACAAAATGAGAGTGGAGATCGTAATAAACCCGAGTGTTCCTTCACTATGCATTTGGATGGGTCCTTAGGGGCACATAATGCATAACAAACTCTCACCAAGACCCCAAATCTAAAACTCTACCAAAATACACGCCAGCTTGAATACAATAATGTAATATTACTTGGTGCAATGTGTATAAGTACCACCACCACCGGTCGTGTTAGAAAAAGTGCTGGTGGTTACAGGCGTTATCCAACCTAGGGGCTAAAAATTCGATCCATATGGTATTTTTGATGACTTGTGAATCCTAAGTATAAGAGACGTCTCTCACAATTGTCGATTGTCAACCAACTGTTTCAAGAAGCAACTGTAGAACCTTCCTATTCCTCATGATATAATATGTCATTGAGGTGCTGACCAATATCTTTCGACAGACCCATACACTCGAGATTGAATTTCCAGCATTTCCTTTATAAATAACTTAATACACCGATTTATATATCCCCCAAGACTGTTTTGAAGATCTCCTGGAACTTTCATACTTTACTCAAAACCAAGTTTTAGGTAGGAGTAAAGTTTTTATTTATATTTTAAATTAATATTCTTCCCAAGCCCAAAGATAGACTTTCTCCCCGAGTTTAGATTTTATTTTCTAACCACCGACAACAAGTTTAAAACCATGAAGTTCTTACCCTCCACTCACTTCGTCATTCCCGATCTGGAGTGGAGTCAGTATCAAAATTAATGAATGGCATGCAAACCACAGCATATTTATGTTTTAAAAAAAACTTTAAGAAGCCCACAAGGAGCTCGGAAGTCATCAACTTTTATTACCTGAATGAATTGAACAGAGAAGAGGATGGAAACTATACAGACTTTGTAGTCATTGTGTCTACAGTGTATAAATATTAAGAATTCTTTGTTTTTTACGACGTCTTCAGCTCCATTTTGTTCCCCTTATCTCAAATTAACAGGAGGGTTTTAATGTTTGTATGTGTTAAAATTATGCAGGAAAAGATTTTTGAATCACGCCTCACAAAGTTACTCATAATAATGTTTCTTATCAGGTGGAATAATCTCTACCTCCGGACTTGGAAGACTGCTACTGAAATTCTATACTAGTACAACCCTAAGGAAATTATTATAGCATTGTGCATACAGTCTTAAATTATCAAGAATACATGATCCTAACTTCCTCAGCAAATAGAGCCCATGCCGAAAGGTTAGAAAATTAGACCGCATTTCATTTTTAAAGTTAAAAAAAACTTTTAAACAAATTTGGCTTACATCTGCAGAAAATATATATGATCGAAATACAAGGGAAAAGTTTGAAATACAGTCAAAGAGTTTTTATTGTTAGCAATAGAAATAGAAATATTTTGGAGAAGCGTGACAAACAGAAGAGAGACATGAATTAGCCTTTAAGCCCCCTTGGTAATGAAATATGACATTCTCCACCTTGCACCCTTTTGAGGTCCTTGTATTATTCACCATCATCATATTCCCGGCAGTAAAATTAAAATCATCTTCCCAATTAGCACATTCTCCTCACACAAGACACACAACCGGTTTCATGACTCTCATGTCCTCCTCGCAAAAGGCTAACTCGGAGTCTTTTTTCGCTACGGTGACGAAATCGTCTACAGCAATTTTTTCTAGACTTGTGACATTTATTTCACACAAGTGCTACGAGTACATCTGTTTATCTAAACATAATGACATAAGCCTTTACAACATTGTAAGCTTGTTTCAAAAGACAAAAAAGCCCCTGACACAGCACCACCCCCCATACAGCTTTCTGAGGGTTACCCTAAAGGTTATTAATAACCAATTGTTAAGTCCGGCTAGGAAACCATAGGGTTGGATTATTTTGACGATGCTGGTGAAAATATGGAACTCATTTCATGGAACTTAAGTAATCAAGGGAAATGAAACGAGAGTTAAAGGGAAGATTTAAGAGGGTAATATTATTTGTAAGAAACAACACATGGGCCCAAGCATCAGTATTAGTGAAGAGAGAGCTGTATCACACGAGGCAATCTCCCTTGTTAAAATCTTGCCGAATTTTCAAAAGGAAAGCAACCCTTCTTCTCTTAATTTTATTTGTCCTTCTTTACAGGAGCCAGATTGTGAGTTTGTGAGTAATGAATAGATAGCAGATACCTGCACAAGTCCTTCACTACCTATTTCTTGTACCCTTTCTATAGAGTCTAGGTTTAGCACTTAGGACTTGCCATTTAATTCTAAAAGATTCGTTCCCTTGTTTGTGTCAGCTCGTTAAAATCATATTTTAAAGTCTAGAGGGAAACTGAGTTTTGGGGGATTGTCAAAAACATTATTGGATCCGTTCCGAGTGCATGTTAGTTCTCTTTAAACCAAGGGCTTTTGTGAATGAGGCTTGTAATAAAATCTGAATTTGGAGACAATCCCGAAGTGGAAAGAACGGAGAGAATTCCTTCTCTCTCTAAGAGCTGTGATTTCCCAACAGCTTTTGCAATACTCCATCTCTTCTCTCTTTGTTAGCAGAGGCTGAGTGAGAGAGTGAACAGACAGGCGGTTTTGAAATCTTGAGGAGAATTCTATTATGTGACTTTAAAAGGCATTTACATTACAAATACACACATTTTACAAAGTACGTGCAAAAGTTAGGTGACTAATAATTTAGTTTCCATTCGTTGATTTTAAAAGTCTCCTACAGAGCTTTGATATAATCAAATCAAACTTTCAATACAAATCCATCCACAACTCTGAATTTCCAAAGCCTAAAAAGTACCAGCTGCATGGTTACCCCAAAACGCTTTAAAAATCTTAAAGCTAAACCATTCCATTACAATCACGAAGCGGAGAAGCATAATCTTTCAGCTCCTTCCACAAAACTGACTAAGGAGACAAGCGACATTTATGTTTACCCTTAGAACCCGATTCACTCACATCATCATCATCATCATCGTCATATTTTTTTAAAATCCCTATCCCCCAGACTATTTTTTTCTCTCCTAGAAAGGAAGAGGAAGGGAGACAAGGAAAAGAGGCTAATAAGCAAGATTGAGTAAGAAATTGTATTAAAAGAGAAATGTGAGAAAGACAACTTCTGTGAGGGAGAGAGAGAGAGAGGGCCAAATCTTCTAGAGAAGGAACACAAGGAGAAGTGCATCTTAGAAGAGGGATGGAGGCCTGGCAGTAGGGACCACATATACATACTATACAAACCATCAATAATTTTCAAAAACTACTCATCTCAGCAAATTTCTTGTTAAAATATTACCAAAGGGGATGACACTCTTTTTCTTTCCATAAGAACAGGATCTAAGTCCTTCTTGGTTAAGTCATTGTAGAAAATATTAAGCAATAATAGCTGAACATATAGCTACGCTCGCATATCAACTCCCACGACTTTAAATTCAACTCACAACTGACATGGACAAATTTCGCTTTTATTTCTCTCGTGGAAATCAGCCTAGTTCATAATAGCTTAATATAAGCACAAGATAAATTTGTCAAAAGGATGCATTTTCATGCCTCATGTGTCCCATGCAAATACACATATTTCCATACAAGAGGATCTGATGTTAGAAGGAGAATGAAAACAATTGCATAAAGTGTTTTGTAAAATTTAAAGATGGACATTTTTCATGATTTTTCTCCGTATTGTTTCCCATCGTCATTTTTATTTCCCTTCAGCCTTTAGCTCTTGAATCCTCTGAGACATGAAAGAACTTAATATACATGCGTCCCCCTTGTAACCATTATCTCTTTCCCTTCACTCCATTACGGAGAAAAGTATATATAATTTCACTACGGAATGGAAATAAAAAGATTGACTGTGTGAATCACTCCAGTTGTTGAATCCACTACTTCTTTGATGTGGCTGTGGTTTTGAAGCTTGTATTTATGCACGGAGGAGCTGCATTTTAAGTTCAACCACTTCAAGCTCTGGGTCTCTATTGCTATATGTAACCATAACCCTTTCATAATTTTTTTTTATTGAACCTACTAAAATATTGATTTTATTTTATATTACTTTGAAAACGTATCTGTTACGTAAATTTTAATCTACGCACCTGATAGGAGACAAGTTAAACACGGGAGATGGGTATTTTCAGACTATGAATCGATTTTCTTATTTACTTGGATTAATAAGCCATGGTTAGACTGGAACTTCAGAAACTATTCAATATCTCTCTGAAGATTGTCATGTCCACATGAGCAACTAATTAGTCAAGGACAGGCACATCAAACAGAATTTCTTGACAAATCCCTTGATGAGTCTATGGGGAACTCCCCTGATTGCATATGAAATTGCATATGAAATTGCAGAGTGGAAGCTGACCATTTGAAAATTTAATCAAACTTGTCATTCCAGAGGAGACAGGATGAGACTAGAGAACAAAGTGGTGGGCAGATGTTGGGGCATCGGAACGTTTTAATTAATTCGGCACCGGCCAATGCATCAAAAACATAAATAAAAGCCGTTGGCGAACATCAAACCAAATTGATGTGTTATACATACACGTATTTAATAATAGAAACTATGTTAAAGGCCGGGCTTGAATCGCTACATCAGTCCATCAAATTCATGGACCCGCAAGATATTAAGTTCCAGTTCAAATAGCCGGGACATGATTAAACTAGGGCCCAGCACACCGGCAACGACTGCAGAATGTATTTGCATTCGTCGTCACTCGTGAGCAGTAAATCTTGTCAAATTATTCTAAAATTCGTTGGTCAGTCCTTGTTTATCAAATTACTTTTTTAGTATCAAACAAAGAAATCATTGCGTGCCGGAACCGGCTCCACTCTCTTACTAATCAAAGAAAACGAACGCAAATGTCAACGCCGAAATCATGCAAACACAAATTTGGATGTGAAATATTACCCTTTCCATATGAACTTACAAAAGGGCCAAACCATAACTTTTCACGTCAGTAGTGAGTAGTGACTCTGTTCTACTAGATCTAGTGCCTTCATTTGGATGAATCAAATATCAGCTTATTAAGTTGTCATGTTTGATGAAAGGCTGAAAATCTTGGGAGAACATCGTAACATCCTATTGTACAAATTTTAGTTTGATATTGTATTGATTCCACCTTTCAATCTCTGCCTGTCATCCATGCCACAAAAAAACACTAAATAAATAACATCAAAATTGTCTTCCTTGACCAAATTTTTCTCCTTGTCTTACAATTAGTAACATTATTTGATATGTTGAAGACAACCTTTATAATTACTTGTCATTAGTTATTAGTAATCAATATTTAACTACACCCAAAGGAAAATCTTGACTTAATATTTTGAGAGAATATTGCAATTCAATATTCTTACCAAAAAACATTCTACCTTTGACCTAGCTGCCTTAGCTGCCTATAGGTTTAATACAAAAAGCACAAAGTCCAACCCTTTTGATGCCTTAGCATACGCTACGCTCAACACTTCCCTGTTCAACGACTCCTCAACACCCAGAGTGAGAATTAAGCTTTCCTTTTAACAGCTTACTTCTTATTGTTGTGGTTATTGCAGTATTATCGTTAAAGGACCCACTCATACATCATATCTTATACACTAACGAGCTATTCTTATTCCAATAAAGATAATAAACACTCTTCAACCTGAAGACATATAATACAGATACATCTAAATCTACACATTCTATTTTGACAATGGGGGTTTAATTCCATAAATTCTAGACGACCGACCTGAAATCCTCTCAACATAGTACAGAGAAACTCCAGCTTCAAACTATTCGGTACAATGCACACAAAGACACCCGGGTAGAGTTCCTCCTTTTTGTTTAGATTTTTTGTCAGTATACACTGTTGTTGGCTCTGCTTGCTGGCCGGGCTCGATAAATCCCCAGGCGTGACGGGAGTAACCGGCAGAGAGCTTTGTGGTACAAAAACTCGTCGATTAAATTCTTTGGAAACCCTAAGCAGCTAGTGGAATCCTCTCACGTTCGTGATTGATTTATAAGTGGATGCTCGTCCTTAATCATTATCATCCTTTTGTAAAAGCTCTGTTATTAAACAGCACTATCAAAACTACTCCCTACACCCTCTCCACTTTTTTTCCGCCGGATAAAACAATGATTATCGACCACGGGCAGAGTATTACCAGACCATAATGCATAAAAATCATCCACCATTTAGCAGAAAACCCCAAACTGCCACTATCTCACCAGAACACATTAATTAATCTCAAATTAATTTCTGTAGGCATTACTAAATCAAACTTTCGGCTCGGGCCCAATGTATAATTACGTTTAATACGCAGCCAGCTGCCATGAAACGGCTAACTAATATATGTATCCACAATTCGTTGAGCTTACCAATTTACAAGAATTGTCGAAATCCAAAAAAATTTTCAAACGAGTTGGCTTGGGAGCTGGGAATATTGATGTTCACTAATTCCCTTTTAGTCACAGAAGTATGAGAAACCCGTTTGATTTTGGATACGAAAGGAAAAAACTCTGTCTCTGATTATAAATACATTTTTAAACTCTGGTTTTAGCCACCGTTTAGTATTCTAACCTTTTCTAAATGGTCAAAAATGCACACACATGAGGACACACAGGCTAGAGGAAATAAAAAGCTAAATTCTTTGCCTCCACGAACGTAACAAGTAATTTTGAATCTGTTCACTCTCAAGACTCTTTGGAAACTGATACTCTGTGAAACCGAAACGAGACTAATTGTAACAAAGTTTGAGATTTTTTAGGATATGTTTTACATTTGGTAGAGGAGAGATTAGACCGAAAGACTAAGTTCAAGAGCTCAAGAAATGCTTTTGACTCCATAAAAAGAAACAACATGACAAGACAAAGCCTACGCACCATACATCTGCACCAAAAACTTGAGCTTAAAGGGCCTTCGAACGATTTTGTAATTTGTAATGTAATATTCTATATGGAAGAGAAAGATGTGAATGCTTTTGAGCACTTGAAACGAGCTTAGCCGCAAATCATATTATGCCACTCAACTTAGTCGTATATTAACCCCTCTGACTCTTTCATTTATGTACTTTATAAGTTTCGGGAAAAAGCCTTCGTTATGCAACATATTTGTAGGCTCATTTATTTCCATTTCCAATATATTGGCTTGGAGAGCGAGCATAAATTTGGAATACATCTTAACAAGGGCTTACCAGACGTGTTGGCATAAGTATGGTGATGGGAAATGGGTCCGATTCCCAATGCAGATTTCCCTTTCTCCTGAAATGTCGTCTTATTCCCTATCGACAAGGCTGAGGGATTAGGAGTTGACAAGGATGGATTATTTGATCCATTATTTCCGTGGCCGAACCCTTGATGAGAGGTGGATTGTCCGTTCCCTGATCCGGAAGAAGGGATCGGGATGCTTGTTAGGGGTCTGTGGCCAAATGAAGATGGAAGTCTGGAATTGAAAAAATATAAACATTTCAATAAGTATTCTTCTCAAGACAATTGAAACTATCTAATACTCATTTAATACGGAAATTGAAATCCAACAAAAAAAAATATAAGTATTCATATTATTAGTAACACAGCATTCATTTTTTAAATAGATTAACTTGTCACCTCTCAGGTTTATAAAAACTGATAATATCCAGATTAATTTAGTTTATAATCTGGGAATGGATCGGAGACCAGAATGCCGGGTTGGTCGGACCACAACAAAGTTCACCACTCCACGAGCCGTCAGCCGCGGTTCAGGATTAACACTCTAAACGCAACCCAGCCCTAGGGCCTCAATCAGTCCCTGCCAACAACAGCAGTTGTGCCATAACCATCACGATCTTACTGATGAATGGGATAATGGACAAGACCCTTTGGAGCTGTTTTCCTATATGACTCTCATTCAGAATGAGGAAGGCTATGCATACTACATTGCTACTGCCGAACTGCCCCGGCAAAAGTCCAGACCCTACATACGACAGAAACAACTGCAGGGTGTAAAAATCAACTATGTCAGCCCGCTATCATAAACCGCTACAAGCTAGCTCTAAAAAAATCACTCGAAATCTAAATTGCAATGGACTGAGCTTGAGCTACAACTAACACGCACAGCTCTACCATAGTATCATGTTAAGATTGTGTCAAAGTGTCAGTCCAACATAAATTTGATTACAATCCACTTTTGGATGAAATTCAAAATTCAAAATTTAATGCATCGACAAAGGAACCGTTTAGAGTTTTTTTAATACATATCCAGTAGTTGATATTTAGTTATTTGAACTCACTATATGAAGTAAACAAACCAGAGTAATTTATGATACAAAAGTGGTTAAAAAAACTAGTGATTTTTTTCCAAGCTGCTATCTTTCTCTCTAAATGCCCCTACCTCCGGTAGCAACAATTCTTGGGAAAAAGAAAGTCGACTGCTTTACCGGAAATGAGAGAGAACAAGATTTATCTCTTTCCCTCTCAAGTTCAAGTTCAAGTTCATACTTTCTTACTATCCATCTCTTATCTAGAGCACTTTATACTATAGAAGCATATAATATTCCCCGTAAACATTAAATAGAAAAATGCATGCCCTTAGCCTAGCTCCATATGGGGTAAATATTATCAGGCTATTCCATATCCGTATCAAGTAACAATTTTATCTTAAGGTACTTAACGGATACCGATTCCATGTGTATGGCAATTCGGAGAGAAATGATACAATTGATTACACAACTCCTATAAAGGCTTACTAACCAAGATGGAAAAACTTGCTAAGAGCTCTGGCCCGGAAATCGAAAATCCTATTTCTTCGATTCATCGCAAGTAAGTGCCGCTGTGCCATCAAGCATGGAATACTAATATGTTATACGCTTGGGAAGCCAAAACCCCATCCCATCATACTGCTGTTCATAGGGGAATTGACACTGCATCATCCACACTACACACACCCACCAATAAATAAAAATATCGAAATAGAAATACTCTCTATCTATACAGCTATCAAAGATGAAGAGCATCAAGTCCAACAAAGAGATGCAGTTCGAGTATTTCCTAGCGTAAAATGTAAGACAGAGTTTGCTATACTTGATAGTTTTTTTTTCATCACAAGTATAGCCCAAGTCAGAACCCGGAATCTTTTCCCAGCCGTGGAGTCCGTGGAGACTTAGAAACACCCTCACCCTCCAACTCAAGAAATTGATGATCTACCTTAAATTTATTTACTATGTGCGTAGATATGTTTCCGAATGCATCCGACTTGAAGTCCCATGTCCATCACTCCTCATTAAGTGTGTGTCCTTCCCCTTTCCTTGAATTTTGAAGCTTTGGACCACAGACGAGCTTTATTTCTATTGGGTAACAATAGAAAAGAATATACGAGTTGAGTTGTTGGAGGGAGGGCTGGACGAGGTCACAGAGAGTGTACAATAATGATGGTAGAGCGTGAAGGGGCTTTCCTAGTTTGGAGTTTGACAGGAAGCTGCAGTAGGGACACTTTGGATTTAATGACGTTCATCAGAGGGAAGGGGGGATATTCAGTGGGTAATAACGAGTAATGGCTTCTCTCTTTTATACATGATGTCAAGTCTAATTTCGGTTCGTTGAAATCAAGGGTCAGCTGCTTTGGGTGATTTTAAATGGATTTTATTACCAGGAACAAAGAGGGGGTTTATTTTCAAAGTTTTCTTCCATTTCTTGTTTTCAACGAACCATTTCAAGGTATTTTACCTTTAACGGTTTTAACACCCTCCACGATCAGGAAACATAAATAATGCTGGAAATTCTGATTGAACTCACATACGCTAGACAGCTATTCTCATGAAATTACATGAGATATTTAAGACTCGATCTTCTTTGAAAATGTAATAATCAGCATAAATCCAAAAGTGAGATACAAAAACGCTAAAATAAACTTTACACCCTGAATCAGAAATTTCTGAAGTACTCGTGATTATATTGAGCCTCAGAAGCTACGATGAACAAAGGCGGATTTCGGAGGAAAGGAAAACCCCAGCGGACTAACCAGGCCATCTACAAAAGTTCTGCCCAAAGTTATATCCCAAGAAAGATCTTCCCTCAACTTTGTTCCCCATGTTCACAAAGATGGCTCGACTGGACTTATTTCTCCTCTTGCTCTTCCTAACTAAATAATCAAATTTGTAACTTAACATGATTTTAACATGCATTCGTTTAAGATTCCTTTTTATTTTATCTTCACGCCATCATATCATCAAACACAGATTTTATCGTTAGGAACCTTCTTGCATAGTATTTATCACTTCTAAACGCTATTCCATAATTTTAAGGATATAAAATCTCCACGAGAAATCCAAAACTTTATTATTTTTAAAAATGTATTTTTATAAAACCCTTATGCTCCAAATCAGGATGACCAAATGCCAAAACTCGACCTAGCCAGGCTTACCCATTGGCTTACCCGGCTCAACAAACACTTCTCTGTGTTATGCTTGTAGAGTTGAACAACATGTAACATGTGATTAAAAGCAAATTTGGGAATTAGAGAATCTAATTACAAACCAAGGAGCTTTGCATAAGTCATGAAACGAAGGACGGGCACCGTGTTTCTGTGTGGTATTAAATCACAGCATAACGAGCCAAAAGAGCCCTTGACACTACTTGACATGTTCCTACCTTTCTACTTCCCTACTAGGTTGAGGTTGAGACAAGCCCAACCTTCATTTTCCCCATTCAGTTCCTCATCCAGCTAATTAATGTTTACAGCTTCCTGTCAAACCAATCGTTTTCTTTCTCTAATTAACCCCTCTTGTTCCTTCCTAACCATTCCCCTATAGATATAGGACTAAAGGTAAATAAATGTACTACCTAGAGCTATGAGAGACATAGTGCAATCATCATCATCAGACACTCCTAACAATGTCCTAACTACAGGTATTGATTTTCCTACAAGCTTTTGGGACAGGATCAATCTGCTCCTTCAACGATATTAAACTAATGCGTCTGGTAGGGACAATGGATAATAATGATCTTCGTCTAACGGCCTTGGATATACTTTTCATTGTTAGTTACACTGGTAGAAACCACAATCAAAACTTATTTGAAGATTTCATATGGTCAGCCCCCATGGGTCAATTGTACTTGTACATCCATCATTTCTACAATCATCGAATGGATTTCCTAATTCAATTTAGAGAACTTGTGGCCGTCTGGCCGTGGGCAAATTTGGTAAAAATTCGTAAATTTTATCTGTAGAAAACATTTTATGGTCAACTTCTTTCTTCATTATCTAAGCCATCGATTTGAAATTAAGAATAAACTTCAAGTGGCCCTGTCACCTCAAAAATACATGATTAGATTTATAAAAGCATGAGTAACATTTTAAACGCTGGTTGAGCATAATTGGATACTATTTTGAAAATGAATTCTAATATCGTCTAAGCTTTAAAATATCGAGCTAATTCAATATTCATCGATATGCGTTTTAGACGAGTCAATTTTCCCGTATCCAGTTCTGATGATCCCAAGCAAGCCAACCCTCGTATTACAGGTAACAAAATCCCTGGCTTTGTAAGCATTAATGATCGTGATTACAACTTGATAGCCGGCACACGTCTTGCCTAAGAGATGCTAAGTGGATTGGATTTGGCATTCAAGTCGTTAAGTCCTATCATATCAAGCCATGACTTTGCTGGTTTTAAACTATAGTATATATAACAATATGCAGTAGAGCAACCTGAGCAGCTGTATAACCTCGTCCAAGCCAAGGGATACCAGCCCTGGCTTTGTGTCTTATAGTCTAAATACGTGGATTTTTTGTCCTGTTATCTGTTATTAAGTATTATGTTCATGATATTATTATTACAAGATAGACTATTGTCTTTTGCCGAGTCATTTGGACTTGAGAGGATGGATTTGTTCTTCGGTTGATGAAATTGATATGGAATTGTATACTAAAGCGGGTTCACTCACTTGGACCCGTCTTTTGAGACGATAGCTGAGTTTTTTATTCCACTTGGCTGCATCATTATGTCTCCGTTTTGCCTCTGAAGGTTGTGTCTGTCTCGATCTTGCTGCTTTTGTTGTTGTTTGTATCGTGACAGTTGAAAAAATAGGCTTAGGATCGATTTTAGATGACCATCTCGGATATCGCGGGCACTGATTCCTTCAAGGGATACTCCCAGGTTAGTTAGGTACACTAAGGAAGCTTGGATGTTGTCCAACTGTAAATAACACAAGATAAAAGGAATCAATTGACCACATATCAATAAGTGTTTTAATATTCTAGCATAAAATCAATACTAAAATTATTTATCCAACCTCCCAAGTTATGTACCCTCACACTTTCAACTTCACTGTATATCATTAATCTCAATAGATCAGATTGTTCTTAAAAATTAACCGGATTAAACCCTGCAGCGTTATATACGTACTAATACTTTGATACGGTATAATATTGAACCGTTAGTTGTAATGCAATAGTAGTTTAGGGAATAATACAATGAAATGAGTTATGTTAAACTCTGCTCTTATTCCCTATTTAAGTATGGGCATTTTCATGTTCACAATAAGAAACAAGGCCTTATTCCCAATTGTATCTTTTAGCAGACTTGCCGACTTTATTGAAATAACCTTGGGCCAAAAAAATATTTAGGTACCCAGGACAGGACATAAAATTTTTACAGCTGAACAATCTACGATTTTCGTAAAACCTTGTGGAGTGTTAGTAATTCCTACCGCTTCGAAATTTCGTTTTCACTATTTGAATATCATTATTATTGGATTAAAAATACCGGAGATCTAAATACTGTTTTCTATTCGCCGACGTTCGTGTGTTTGTGAGCGGTGTACTGTGTCATGTTAATTTCGAAATTTTTATACCGATATGGATCTACTTTTTTATTTGCCTTGCTTTTTCCATAAAATGTTATCCTATAGCATTAAACTCTACCGATTAGCACCTTTGTACACACGGGAAATGATAATGATTGGTTTTATTGGCAGAACTAGAGAGAATTAGCCTACATATGGAGTTACTGAAGGTATATTGTTACCGTTAAAAAGACCCAACTTAACTGCCAGTTTTCAAGCATATAGTCATCTAATGCTAATATCCTCCGAATTCTTTCATGTTTCTTGCACAGGTTGATTCATAGCATGCAATCAGGAAAAAGCGATTATTATTTTAGCCCTGCAAGCAGTATGAGCAGTGTGGGTAATAATAATCCGTCATCTAAATACACACTATTCAGAGGTCATTATTCCCCATCTTAGTCATATTGTAAAGTCGTAGGAATTCAAAAATCTACTTAACTGCAAACATACAATATACATTTGTAGACTGCAGACTGTAGGTGAGTGTAAATGGTACATGAATTGGAATTCTTTGAACCAACGGACAACCAAGATCAGAGGCCAATTATTTAAGCTGATCCCTTGACTGCCGACAGACAGACTAGCATACAGAGGTCATTAGTCATTCTACGTTACCTCAAACTTTTGCTTGAGATGCTAGAGGATCTGGACATTTCTGGATCTTGGCTGAGTTAGTATTAGCATGACTTATCTTAATACTAATATCTGTACGTACATGTGAGTGACAGTGTGTGTTTGTGGATAATACCTTTTTACTAGTTTTTACCTATCCATGTTAATTTTAGATTTCAGTTTACGTTCATAATCCGATCTTGACTATTTTTTTAATCGATGGGTATTAAAGAGTTACGTGTAAACTATTTCAAAAATTTACGTCATGAAAAATGCGAAAAATTGTTCCAAATAAAGGATTTCTGCCTTGTTGCAATCCCCATTTAATCTATGTCACTTGATCTAATTGGTTTCATAGGCTTCCGTAAACTTTGGCTGGATGCATTCTCCACATTTTATAAAATTTAAAATTAACGTTGACAATAAAAAATAAAAAATTTAGGACTTTTGTCTAACGTTTACAAATTGGAAGCGCTGCTAAAAAGAAATTACTAGGAAATTTGGAAGGGATTTTTCAAAAAATCCACAATTAATAATAGAAAAACTTCTTGTTTGTGACTCGACCGGGTTGGTTAGGTTAAAATTACATCAGGGTAAGGCTCTGGATTTTGATGACATAATCTTGTGGATACGTTCCTCTACTGAATAAGATTGATTGACGGAAGGGAATGACAGTTATATGTACAGATCATAACCTATGTCGGTCCTTGCTAATCTACTTTGTATGTTAGCTTCGCCAAATCTTCTTTGGTTTTAATTCAAAACCCTTGCTTCCAAAATTCTGATAAGAGTGGTCAACATAAATCTTTACACAGTATAAAATGAAAATGATACAAGAAAAAGACAACCTTTAAAAACAAATTTTCTCACCAAATACTAGCTACAAGAACCGGGGGATTTATTGCAAATTTCAGCTGTTAACAGTTTTCTAAATCTCAACTTTATCGCTAGAGAGGTCAAGTTTTTCTGCAAACTATTATGCATTGGATATAAAATACTTTAAAGGTTTTTTTTTACTTCTTAATGTTTCGAAACCGTAGAATCATAAAATGTACCCATGACTAATAGCCTCAAATGCGATACTGGGTTTAAATTGAACAAAAGTTATTTCTGAATAAATATGGACGGAAGATACGTTTTAAAAAGCCCCGTCTCACAAGTCCCATCCCAAATGGCTGCTCTCGAAATGTATTTAATATAATTATGGCTATTTTGAAATCGAGAGTTATGACAAATCTAAAATCTTCCCACCCATGGAGCTCAGATTTCACGGAAGCATAATAATAATAAGGAATACGCGGTACTACATCCAACATACACATTCACAGCAGAAAGTAAATCTTGTGGAGCCACAATCTCTCGTATAGTAAGAAAGAGTCCTCTTTGAAGATAAACTCCGTGGGAAGTCGTATCAAATTCTTCGTTGTCACTTACATTGTTAAGCTATTGGATTTATTATCATTTTCCGGCTTCATTTTAAGAATTTTTAACCACCACGAGGAGGATTCTCACTCAAAGGTACAAAAGGATAAACACTTGTGTAAGTGTAACTAACCAGGAGCTTTAAAAGGACCGACACTTGTCCTTACATATCCTATCACTTTTTTCCTCTATTGTTGTGGATACACAATCTTGAATCTCTTGCCCCCTTCCAACTTCTGTGGATTGTAATGCTACACATTTTAAGACGATTTACCGATTCCTTAATCGGCATTACTTTTTATTTAGGAACACAATGCCCTGATATTTGCCCTTACGTACGCAGTCAAAAAAATCAAGCTACTACATAAGACATTTATAATCTCAAATTCCCATGAGATTCAATTACCTCTCTTTCTCTGGAAATTCGTAAATAATCCTTACAATGAAATTCTTACGTACCAACTCATACTGTCACTGTATGTGTCTAATTGGACATGACTTATCTTACTGTGGATAGATATGTATCCTCTGTTAACTACCAAAGAAACTCCAAGTACGTAATCGAAAAAGTAGAACCTTTGCTCGATGATGTAAGAACTAAATGTGTATGTTGCGGGCTCTTGAAGTTTGAATTAAAAAATCCTAATGATCTTATCCTCATTGAGCCCAAGGACTGATCGAGATTTGTCACATATATAAAAGCTAATTAATCCTACAAGCCTCTAAAAACCGACTGAATTTGTTGAAGCCAAAAAAAATTCATCATCATTAAATATATTTTTTGCTGGAATTTTCGTACAAGACAAGACACTTTGTAATAATGCATTGTAGACAAGATAACTATTATGTGTCCCTCGTATTTTAAGGACTATAGGTCCAGATCTGCAAATGTGGAGGGAAGCCAATAAGACGATACAGCGTTCCTCTGAAGGGAAGTCACTTTTTGAAGTTAGTTTAGTGCATTAAAGTGAATAGTACAGCTCAAGTATACGGACATTTAATCGAGACGGAGTTTAGAGCGTTGCCATGCATTGTCCTAAATATTTATAGGCAGACGCCTGCTTTTTGTTCCCAGTCACCAGCGGGGAGATGGGTTAATGATGGTAAGTAGGACTAATCTCCCTGCTTGAGAAGAATTAAGTGACAGTCTTACAGCTACATCTGTTAACTTTGTTAATTGATAGAGCAGAAAGTATGCAAATTAGCTCAACTTCATATTGGCACAATCCATACTTTTCTTGGAGGGAGCGATGAAATACCAGAAACTACTCGTAGCCATAATTATCCTTACAACCTGAACTCTGACCTATGAAAACGACTACGATGTCTACGATACATTTACCGTAAGTGGTAAGGAAATTTATGAAATCTATAATCTCCTATTCATGCTTTTCATACATCTTGAATTTGTATTTAAATTTCCCTTCATGTTAACAGTCAAGCCCGAAAAGATACCAAGGCTTGTACCTGATTAATAAAACTCTCAAAATCATACAAAGGCTCGGAAGAAATATCATTAAAGTATCTGAGGTCGTGCCTTCCATACATTAAGACATTTTATACATCCAATCCCTATAGGGTCTCAGCAACAAGTGACTGTATGGTTTCGCTAGGATAGATCAAATAATAAACGCTTTATCATAGTTAATTGAAAGATACGGTATTATCTCTTTCCAAGTAATTTTAAGTTGTGTCGCAAATCTCGGAACAAGTTTCTCAAAAGAAAAAAAAGGCGAATCCATTCACACTTAAAAATGAATTGACCCATCAAAGGATGAAAACCACAGCCAACCACACCATCAAATTAATAGAATTTATTACAAGTTGATTCTGCAGCTTTAAATGAGTTTCTTGTTTTGCATCCCGAAGTTGACTCGTTTCGCGGCATTTACATGGGATTACTGGGTGTGTAAAAAGGTTGGTTACCTACAGTGACTTCATCTTCGTAACAAACGTACCTAATCAATACAAAACAAGATTCCTGGTCTTTATGTCAGCATGATTACAAAGCAAAATCTGACTCATTGACATATAAGCAGATAAACGACTTCTCCCCCTCCCCCAGTTTGATATTATCACAACCAATTTAAATCCTAATAGAAACAAGAAAAAAAAAATCGTAGAATCGATTTTATTTGTAGGGCAAAACTGGATTTAGAAAAGATTCGAAAAGCACACGAAACTTCTCATACATTCTCGAGCTTTCTATAATAGTTTCGAATTGATTAATCATTGTTTACTATTTCCTGCCGTACCTGCCAAATTCAAACCAATTAGTTTTAAGATGATTGGTTTTCAAAAAAAAATCTTACAGCACCCAAGGGTGACTTCGACTTGAGAAATCTTCGCTAGTGTTGATGAGTTTCTTTACGCACTGAGTAATCAAAAATCTAAAGCCCCCTTTAACCCGTTTGGCTGCAAATTATTCCATTATTTTCAAGTCATGAAACAGTAATCATGCTTATGTGTACGCCTTTCGTATACACCGCATGTAATGACATAAATCAACAGATGTTTAATGTCTACACCATGAGAATCACATTGAATGAAGTGGTTGAGTGAGCTCAAGTCAGTTCAGATGAGCTTAAACTATACAATTCTGCCTATCCAATTTGTGCTTGAAGGATGGGAAAAACGTGCTCAAAATATGATGCATTTCTAAAATACACTCCTTGTTTACTAGGAAAAATTACTCGCATGGTTATTCATGTAACAGTTTCAGAGTTTGTACGGTAAACGCACAGCCTAAGGAAAAACTTTAGAGCTGACCCAAATCCAAACATTCAAATCTGTTGACGCTAATCAGTCTATGAGGAATCTCAAATAATCACACTAGTATTAGAATTCACTGTTTTCTCTACATTTTTATTCCGAAAACAGGACTTTTTGGAATTACCGTTTCCCTCACATTTCTTATGTTTACTGAGAAAGACTAATCCGGAATTCCTAAAAATCCGACGCTGTTCAAAACGAGAAAAATAAATGCATCCATATGAAAAGCTAGTAACTTTGCTATAAAAATAGCACAGAAACTCAAGACTTGGTAAAAGAAAGTTTTAAAAAATCTCAATAAACTTAAATGAGAACTATTAAAGCCAAAAGAATGCCTAACTATCAATCTTCTACTAGTGTTAAGACTTAAGAAACCAAAAAAAAGGGATCGTAACCCATAACCTGCAACGTCCTACGCGTTACAGACCAGAAAACGCATAAAGTTCGCATTTGCAAAAAAAACAAGACTAAAGTCAACAGTCACAAGCAGAAAGAGAGAGATGAGAGAGAGTATCCGCAAAAAATACTAACGACACTAATCTCGTAGCACAATTGGAAGGCACGAGGCAAAAAATTATGCAGCCTTCTCGAGGATTTAAACCATCAAATCCGGATCAAACAATGAAGGGATTAGAGTTGACTCCAGCTGAGGTCTAAAGCCTACAAAAATGTGAAGACGATTTGGATCCATTTAAAAAAAATTGTTACTACAACTGACTAAAATTGAACATGAAATGTGCAACTATGCTTTCCCTGATGTGTAATGGCTTAGGTTTGTCCAACAGTTATGGATGCACCTCAAGCCATTGCAAACTTATTCCACAATCCCCCTCCCCCACAAGGTCAGTCTTCAGATAAACCGAACCGGTGCCAGAGTTTTTTTAATTGCGGACGTAGCAAGGAAATACACGAGTCTTCCATTAAAGGATTAATTAGAGACTTTAGTGAGATTTGTGAGGAAGCCCATTTGCTATACTACTACTATACTGCTGTTTTTGGCAAGGATCGATTGTCAAATCAGACACAGGATGTTGAATTCTGTCTGAAGGATGTGTTTTGGATGGATTTACAATAAAATTTACGGGCTTTAGTGTGCGTCGTTCTTTGCCAAAAATCAATGACAGCTGGCTAAATCGCTCGGCGACTGTACATGTCGATTACAGGTTCTATTACAGAGAAAGCAAATCCAATCGCCTTCGTTAATTTAGTGCAAGGCATATTTTTTGAAAGAAACACCAGCATTGGAAAGAATCAAGGAATAATTTACAATAGTCAACAACAGAAGCTTTGAATATTGTTGTTCCAATTTAGAGATAAGATTTTTCGGCTTAAAAACATATGTCAGACAAGAAGATATCTTATACTGAGCTATTAAGCTGTAGACAATGTTTTAAAAAACTAATTCCGCCTGTTTTAAGTGCTGGATGATAGAATGATCCACAATTTAATGATAGCAAGTTGTAGTATAGGAAGACAAAAGTTTATGGGATACTGAGTATTTGGATAGGTAATTACTATTTTTATCTGTTGTTATTAGAATAAAAAACAACAACAATTTCTCACCTTTCTTCCCGTTCCTAATGAGTTGCATACCCCTGATATGTTGTTAGAGAAACCAGCATTGGTATTTTTGGAATAAGTTAAAACGAAGCAAAATTAAATTTTAAAAATGTGTAATGTCAAACCCTAACTAAATCAAATAGTTATATATTCAAATAATAATAATGTTTTAATATTCCACAGCTAACCTTCCTGAAGATTTTCAAAGTATTTCAAAGAAAGTTGCAGTTAAAAAAACGTCCCTTAAGGAAAGATTAGTGCAATGCAGACACAAAACACAACAGATTGACTATCAACAAAGAATGTCAAACTTGTACTGAATTCCCAAATCTCAAATGCACTTCTAACACAACCTCATCAATCCCTGATCCCTGTAGAACGAGCAAGAGTATGTATAGATAGGCATAGGTATTTATACATTACATCCTCAGATAGTGTAATAATCACAAAATCCTCGAAACAAAAGTTCTCTTGGTTGTCCCCATTGTTAAAGAATTTTGAAAATTCCAAAGAGCCTTATTAACGAATCGTAAACTGGAGCAAAGAATCAAGTCAATAGAAAGATGCTGCTTCCATCGAGTCAATGGCAAGAACGTCTCGATAGGGTATCTAACCTAACATGACCAGCTTACTCTCGTCTATATCTCGTCTCCCTGTGACAAATAAAAACACTAATTGGAGAGAGGAAAGGACAATGAAACGAGCCGTATATTTTCCTTCTCAATCTTCGGATTAGCTTTCTTTGTTCAAAAATCAAAATTCCACTCCATGCCGGGATCAGCCGTCCATGCCTAATCTAATTTACAGACACGGGTCTTCCCTTGACTCCCAATGACTTTCCAATTCTTGAAACTCTGATTTAATTCTAGGTCTTGAAATCCAATACGATAACAGGTATCGCTTTTTTTATCCTCAACTCCCTTCAACCTGACTGAGGAGAGGACATTCTCTCAAGCTCTCAATCCATACACTTCATACAAGAGAATAGGGAAACATGAGAAAGGCCTCGTTAACTTACAACATTTTGGCTTCAACTATTAGCTCCTCACTTTCTTGACACTTTGTAAACAAATGATCCTAGATCCTTCTGGCATCCTCAATTTATTAATGAACCGGAACGTTTAAACAAACTTCTTTACACTACATTGAATCATTATCAGAATCGATCCATTTATTCACGTTTCTTTAACTATAATTGCAATTTACAGTTTATATCGTCTATTTTATGTCAAGACTATTCAATATCCACCATGTAAACCTAGCACCACCAATATTATAACCACCGTTTAATCACACGCCAAACCTCATATTTGCAGAAAAGGATGACTCAACTCGGTCGGAGGAAAACTTGGCTCAAATTTGTCAAACACGATTCCGCAATAAAGTAATCCTAGGGAAATAGTAGAATTAATACTAAGGACTTTAGTAATAGCAGTAATAGCACACAGGTTAAGATATTCCAAGATCACAACCGGCAACCACCCGTCGTCCGATATGACAATCCTGCTCAGAGAACGGACACTAGGAAACTGAAGAGTTGAGACTTCTCGCAGATCTCTTAATCTCTCTTGCGTATTTCCAATAGAATTTCACTGTGCAAGTGCAAGAGTTGGGACGTTGGGAATGTGATGAGGGTTTTTATCGAGGAAAACACCACTACCAACTACTACTAGATACAAATGCTAATCTATCATCATGGTGTGTACACAGGGATACACGGGAAATTTTCGTATCGGGAATGGAGATGATATCCGAGGGATTTTAAAGGAGTATGGTGATGAGAGACGAGGAGTTGTAGACATTAAGATTTGGCAGAATATCTGCACTCTTCTCACACAAGACTCCAAAGCAAGACTCAAGATCAGAACAAGACATGCTGACTCCTTTTTATGTTCTCCTTTCCAGTGAGAGAGAAGGTGTGTAAAAAACACTAGCTACAATGCTCCAGCAGCACTGCATTAGAATGCAAAAAAATTCCAAGGCATCCCTCAGGAATTCCACTGTGACTTGTATTTAGTTTTTGGGAGAATTCAGGAAAACCTCGAAACTCCATAATCTAAGCACACACACACACACTATTACAATATTTACAATGCATTTACCGAACATCACAGGGGCATATGGGATGACTAAAACGAACAATAACTTGACGCTTGTCTACTCCTTCCCATTCAGATTAACAAGTTGAGTCACCTTGCCTGTTGCAGCATTGTAATAAGATGGAAATATAATGCAAACATGTTTTACTAACTACGGCTTAAATTACAGCATTACAATCATTAAAATCCTATACACATAGTAATCCTATTGCATTAAGCCAAGAGGCGTTAAGAATTTTTTACTATTATCCTCTAGTCTGGATTAGATGGACAAAGATACTTGAGGGCTTCTGACTACATGCAAATTATCCTTTTCATCTTGATGGGAATAGGGAATATGCAGATTTATTCTTGTACGAGGAATATCGAATTATTTTCGGCACAGAGAGAGTTCCAGTTGAGAGTCTTGACGGAATAAGACGTACAGACAAACTCAAGGTATTCCAACCTCAGGTAATGAAGTGTAATGACTGTAACTCTACCCCTGTCCCACCACCATCTTCTGTCTTGATTTTAAAGATTATGAAGCCTTTTAAATTCACCTCCAGCTCTCACAATTAGCCACAATAATGTGAGCTGTTTTTTCTATACTGCCCAACTGTTCAATCTTCTCGTGGAGTGTCCTCCAAATGCAGTTTTTTAAGGATTTTTTGTACTATAGAAAATAAACTGAGATCATTCCATGCCTCCTTGGCCAACCTCAACTGATGCAACTTTAACAAACTATATAATACAAATTATTGTTCAATTCAAACTATTTCATCACTCGTAGATATATCAGTATAGTTTTCGTGCTAAAAATATGTATGTGAGATTTAATAAAATAGCATTAACGTATTTGTATTGGCTACATCCGATACATTGTTTTGAAACTTGAAACTTGGAACTTGAGAACAAATTCTATATGATATATGGATCGAAGGATAAATAGAACTGAATTTTTTTTCAAGGTCTGATAGAGCCAATTTTTTTTCGTCTCGATAAAAACTGAAATGACAGATTGAACATGAGAATGTCATTCATTCTTGTTCGCAATCCAAATGGGAATGACAGGTAGAGTGAGGCCGAGTGTGTTACTGTTATGACACAAAGTGTGTATGCGGGTGTATGATTTTTCCTGTGCCTTGTGCTGCGTGATCATGATTATGCATTGGGAGCACGGAATCCACGTATCCCATAATCATCTCATTTAGTAAAGACAAAAAGGACACCACGACTTGGTGAATAATAGTTGGAATTGGTGGTGAAGACCAACTGGGACGCGGGTTATTACAGAATGACGATGACGCAGTCCGTGACTACGCTGGCAAATTTTTGCCGAACTTATTAAATCGAGAATGACGAAATCCAGAGGCAGGCTACTATGCTTACTACATTCTTCTGTCGCTGGCATTGTTGCTGTAATTCACAACCACATGCTATTCAGTACTCACTATACTCATGTAGCCAGGTAGCAGAAGCTAATAGCTTTTTTCAAGCTCTTCTAACAACTAACGAGTACACAGGGAGATCTCATGGTGCCAAAAGCAATTTACTTCAGCCTTGAATCTATACACTATAAACCCATTCCGTTTTTATAGTTATTCCGACTAACATGATGATTTTCTACCAGAAATGACTCACCCAATTTATAGGTAAACATTTTTTTTTTATTGTGGACATTCTTCTCAAATAACACCGGTAGGGCCAACCCTTTGCTAACATTGTTAGTATGAACGCCTACATTTGGAAGAATCTTTTTAAGTCTCTTGAGAAGTTTGAGATTTCGGGGAATCCCGTGATGAGTCGACATTCGACTATGACATCATAGATTGTACAAGTATATACCCGGATGCGTCCCGGGTATTTGGTGACTTGACGGGTAGCTTGCTGGAGGTTGGAATTGTGAGTGGCCGGGTTTCCCGGTGCATTTTCTCTAATACTACCCAAACTGGTCGATAAATGTGCATCTGCAGTCTTGGGTTCGTGGATATGTGAGTTCCTCTCTATAAATACTACCGAGTTATAAATCTTTATCGTTAATCGTTGTAGAGAGGAAATGCACCATTCACTATTGTCTGAGCTAACTCACGGGCTACTGGTGATACACAGCTCCAGTTTAATCAAGAGGCTTTTATCAGATCAAAAAAGTGTTAGTTTTTATAAGTGGTAAGGATTTTTTTGAATACTTATTAAACAACATATCCAGAAGGATACTAAAGCTATTATTGAAGGGAGAGAGGAGTAATGACCTTCTTAAAAAGGATGATAGGGCATTTCTGACTCAAAATGGAAAACTTCATCAACAGAGTTTTGTCAAAATTCACACGTGTTGGATAACAACACTTTTGGAGAGATGTGTAGAATAAAGGGCGCTTTGGGCTCTTTCGTGTAGTAAGGAATGCATATGAGTTCATTTTCATACACACTGTCTACTTATATTTATGTACTCTGTGTCATGTAATTCATATATTCACATTTTAAAACTTGGTACAATCTTCCTGCGAATCTTGCTTCCTTGGTACAATCTTCCTGCGAATCTTGCTTCCTTGGTACAATCTTCCTGCGAATCTTGCTTCCTTGGAATACTTTGTGTCAAATGTACTCGTATCATGTAGGAACGGCTTACACATATGTCATGCCTTCCAGTTAGATTTAATATGGAATTCAAACTGTCCCCTGGGTTGCTGAACTATGCCGCTATTTAATTTTAATTATCTCCACGTTTACCAGCACAGGTTTTCAAAAAAATCTTAAGAAGATTCTGCAGAAGGAAGAATAGAGCTAAAGCTAATAGTAAATAAAATGCTTTTGGCTGAGATAGCTGGAAGAAGAAAGGACTGAAACTGTTCAATGTGCCTTTCCAGTTTCCACTCAATTGGATTGCTGTGCAAGTCAATCCACTGGAATTGAATGTAATCTTCTTCTGTACCGAATCTCATCTACAATTCAATTGGCCTGCACAGTACTATCTATTTTTCGATTTTCACGGCCAACTGCAATCCTATGCAAAGCCAATTCCAATCCTAGGGCTTGTTATAATATATGTGTAGCATATGTCCAATCCGGGATATTTTTTGTACAAAACCAGGGGAAAGTTACTTCCGTATCAGTTCCTACCTTATTCAGACTGATCCGATAAAGAGACAAAGTTGAAAGAGAAACTGAGAATAGCCTGTGAATTTACCTTTGAGTATAAAAAGTACTGTGCAGGATCGACATTTATCGAATCGAGATTCAGGACGGGTTGAGAAGTAAAATATACTGGAAATGAATACTGGAGAAAAGTTGGGGAGGACCTGTGCATTTCCTCCGTGCATATATGCTTGCATTATTCATGCAAATAGTTTCAATCTCTTGTCGACTTTGGGGACAGAAGACGCTTCAGGACTGACTAAGTTCGTCTTCTTTTCAAAAGTGGATCCAATAATGGATTCTAGAGGTAGTTTTCGTGTTACAAGTCTGATGGTGGATTTAGGCTGTTTTAAAAAATGTCAATAGAACAGCTAAGTCTAAAATCTATCAAGCTCTTGTATGTAATTTTATGGTAGGCAAAATGTTACAGGCACCGGTTAAAACAGGATAACTAAGCTCTTTTGTATGAATTTCATTTTATAATTTGACGAGTGCTTTGCAGGCCATTTTTGGAAAACTTTGAATGGACCAGACCAACACACATTATAAACTTTCAGAATATTTTGCAAAGCTGATTTTTTTTCAACTATGAATGTTCTCATAATTTAGTAGCATGGCATATTTAAAACAAAATTACAATTGTAACCTGCATTTACTTCTGCGTCGAATTGGTTGGAATGTTTTCCATTATGCAATCTTAAAGTAAAAGTGAACATTTAGTTAACGTTTTTGCAATCAGCATCTTCTGTGTCGATTGTTACTATCAACATATACATAAGAATGCAGAATTATTTTTCTTCGCACAAATATGTACAGAATTTTAATGCTAGACTGCAAGTTAATTTTTTTTAAACTGTTACAATACCAATTTTTATCATGCATAAATATTATGAGAATCTCCTTTGATTGTACGATTGCTAGGATAAAGGGGTAAAAACGGTATGGTTTAAGAATGAAACATTTACCTCTGTAAATCTAATAATCCTCCTACGGTTTTAAAATCGGTTATAAAGCTTATTCTGGAACCGAAGATTGAAACGAGTTGAACATGGTAAAAATAATGAGTATCGATAAAGCAGTTTCCATTTCTGCTGCCCTTCTGCAAGTATTTTAGTGAGTGTGATAAATGCTAAGAATCAATAGCGATTTCAACGTTTACCATATAGTCCGATCGATGCTTATATTACTATAGTCAGTGAAACTGAGATTCTGTCCTCAGGTTCATGAACAGGAAAATATTTCCATTCCAAATACATCTGCATGTACACACGTAAGACTTCATAAGGTATGAATACCAGCAGCCAATGTTAATCCACCGAATCCATGGAAAACGTTATTTATTTGAGGTCTTGTAGTCACACACTATTTAACAAACCAAAAGGGAACCAAGAAGCAAACCAGGAGCTTTTCATATGTAAATACCTGAAGACAAGCAGAGAGAAAGAAGTTGAAGAAATCGAAGCCAAGATTCACTCAACCAGAGCTAAAATAACAGTTCTAAACTGGATTCCTCCTAAGGAAGTTTTTCATTTTTAATGGAGAAGCGGGGGACTAAAAATAGTTCCCTCCTTGTGAGATCCGCATTTCTCATCATCTATTGTTGACGGAATGATGAATTCTAGAGAGTCGCTAGATCAACGAGTTAAGCCTCAGTAATCCAACTATGAACTTTCAAGCTGTTTACAATCATCAGTTCTACACTCTTCATACTACTGTACTACACTGCTCTACTTATACTGCTCTGAATTAATAACGAATTATTAAAGCGTGTGATTTGACTGATTTGTCAATTAAAGATGACAAGAGAAATCAATTGACCTTTAGTTCACACATCCAAAAAGTTAAACGTTGGATGTCTCCATGTGAGGATTCTATATTTATATTTTATAGTGATTCACACTCACAATTCGATTACAAAAAATTCAAAAGATGCCTTAAAAAAAGTTGGAATGGAGATGCCACGAGGAGGTTGAAAAAAAAAGTGTACTGAAGCGGTTTTACAAATTGGCTGCCATTCCAATTCCAATAAATATCTTTCATTGCTCAACTACGATCTCGGGATTAAGAGATTTATAGTCTGAGCTTATGCATATCTTATTTTTAAAGACTTTATGACTCACAATCAAATTTAGATTATATAATAACTGCATAGGCTATGCAAGCACTGGTTCTGAACTTGCTGCTGTAAAAAGTACGTACGTATTGTGCTTAGAGCATTTGATCTATGCTTCAAGCTATCAAGTACAGAATATGAACTAACATGATCGTTATTTTCCGAACTGCTTATCTTATTTTCTAAGCTCTTTCAAGGAATGCAAATGTTCTTCACTAATTATGAGCAATTATGAAGCAGTAGCGGATTTGGTGTGCTGAGAATTATAGGATGCTGGAATTTCTTATAGTGAATGTTTATTTTTTTCAAAATAGTTTTCAGTTTTGACTTACCATTTGGGAAGAATTTTTTGGCTTCCGCACGATGTCTGGGACCTTTTGACTCGCTGTAAAAAAAATATTTATTGTCAATTACAATATTCACACATCACATATGTTAAATAGTAGCATCCTGAATCATAAATTTGAAGGATTGTATTGATCCACATTCTTTCTCTCATGTGTGATCTTGGCTTTATAAATTATCGCAGATTTAAATTATAGTTATGGGCTAAAATTTAGAATGTTAAACAATAATCGTTGAAAACAAATCCATCTTGTAAATTCAATAAATAAAGCCGTTCAACCAGCTTTTTAAAACTTGCAAATGCTTCATTTTACTTAACAAATGAAACCATATCCGATGAAATTCAAGAGAATAAAGTGGCAATGCCTTACTGAGAAAAAAGAGGCTCAAGAATCTTTTCTAACGATATTTAATTTGCCAACTAATTAATTAAGGGTATATTAAAACAGACTATTAGATAAGAAAACATAAATTATTTGACTAAGTACAACCTGATATTTAGTCATGTTTTTAGCATTTATCCCATTAGAATACTTTGCCACGCAAACTCAATAACCAAGGCATCGATTTCAAACCAATTTTCTTACAATGCCGTTTAACATATAATGCGCCATTCGAACATCAGATGGTAATAATAATATAATAATAGTTAAGGTATGGATTTTGAACTTCTAACTAACTTGAAATCAGAAATATATATTAGAGCCCACCTCATCGATCATCATTATTCAAATTCTGAGAGTCTTTCCTCGTCACCCTTTGTATAAGTTGCATAAATGATGATGACGGCCTAGTCATTTATCTAAATCAATTTTATAGCATAACTACCTAACCTAACTAATGTTCTGATATAGTTTTAAAAAACAAAAGTTTCAGGACATACGATAATACGCCCTATGATAATAATCCTTAAAATTCTCCAACTACAAAAACTAACAAATAAGGATTTTTTTCAACTCCCTACATTCCTTGAACTTTATAAAAAACTAAATTAAAGCCAAACATTCCAGTCTTTCTCCAAGCTTCTCCTTGAGGATTCCAGACCCATACTCCAGCAACTACTTCCGTTCTATTTATTTTTTTAAATGTCTACTTGAACCAATGAAAATCGAAGGATCTCTAAATGATCTCTCCTTTCTTGTCTAGAAATCTGTGAGCTTAACGATAGAAACTTGAATTAGTTTGACGTACGACGCTGAATACCGTGCATATAAAAAGTCGACCTTTTATCCTTGCACACACCGAGTACGGACGGAAGCTTATCCACCCAGCAAGAAAGTGTCAGAGTCAGTATAAAGAAATAAAAGTAATCTGTCTTGGCTGACAAATGGATAGACGACAGAAGGCATTAGGCATTAACTATTATGTAACTCAAGTATGCAAGAAGTGGTAAGATAACTCCTCTATCTGTCTCAGTCACAAGATATCCCTCTCTCTTGCTCTCCTCAGTTTTTCTAATGGGAAACTCTGATGATTTCGTATAGAGACCAAAAGTGGCTAGATATGCAATATTATCTTTATTATAACAAATAGTTAGCCATCCATGTAGTTGGAGTTGATCTTGGCTCCTAAGTTTGTCTAATACAATTTTTAGGGGTAGCCTTAAGTGTACTAGAGTATTTAATTTAATTTCATCTTGTAAACTTCTCATCTTCACTTGTAATGACACGGAGGAACGGGTATTTACTTCTGACTAATGAGCTCAGCTACGGATTCCCTTATGGTATTGGACAGAGAACTTGTACGGAAATTTGATACATCGGAACTGTCTTCAAGGGAATACACATTCATGTTTCTGCCCGTCAAACATTCTAATTAATACTTTTGCTTTTCATCTCTTGCTGTTTAAACAAAAATACGGTGTGTTGAGCAAAGTCATTTCCCTTAAAAATAAAAAACAACTTGGATTTGATTATTTTTTGAATTGCATAAATTAATTGAAATATAAAAGGAATACTAATTTGTGTAATAAAAGCTCAAATTCAAGCATGAAAACACTGTCGATTTTTTTTGCTGGACTACCGAGCTTGATAATTTAAATTTAAAATATCATATTAATCCTAACACATTCTCAGATTTTCGGCTGAAGTCCTTTAATACAAAACTAAGCTTCAAAATTTAAATCTCAAAATTGAGTGTTACTAAATCACAATAAACCGCAGTTAGAATATTCTAAATTATTCTGTGGTTTCAAATGGTGACAACTTGTGACAAGTGACAAATCATGAGCAAAGAGGGAAGTTGAGACGATAAATTTGAAAATATTTTCGTTTCATTACAGTAATCACGCTATTGATTATATTCTTAATACTGAGTGTTTATAAAGTTATTTGAAGTTGTGCACAATTCATTTAGAAAACTTAATTTGCGTGGCAAAGTAAAACCCTGTTGGCCTAATTGCTAAAAATATGACTAATTGTCAGGTTTTATTTTTCTCCTTGGCGTCATTTTGATTTTAGAGAGGATTACAATAGCCTCAGAATGAGTTTCTGATATTGAATTAAAGAAACGAATCCCATAACTCTAATAAAAAATTAAAACAATGTATTCAATTGATAGTAAAAAATTTAAATTGTGACCTGTTACTCAGAAAAAAGTAAATTCAACGGATTTAATAGAATGGGATTTTAATTTTTTTTACACCAATCGCAAACTATGTTTCGGATTAGTAATTAATAATGTCAGAGCAGTTTTTGTAGCTTGGAGTCTTTGAAGAAAGTGAATTCTATCAAGTCAATCAATCAGAACTTGTTCCTATCCACCTTGTTGTTTCATTTCTTTCCCCATATACTTTCTTAGTGTGTTGTTTGTTGGGTGTAATGCGGCTGGAGAGATTGAATTCATATCAAAAAGGAAAAGTGACAAGTTAGGATTAATTGACGGCTTTTCTCTCCTCTTCCCCAATGGCATTTCCTACTGGGTTTTTTCCTATAGACTAAAAACATATATATCTAAATATGTAATAAATATAATTTTTCCTTCCTACTACGCCTCAGAGGTTTTGTACGAAGGGTTTCTTGTAGATACCTTATTCTGTATAATATTCTGTATAATCTTCAGCTCAAGGCTGAGCTTATATACTGCTTCTGCTTTTGGCTTACTACCTCAGAAAGAAACCCGAATGTCACTTCTAATTCCATCATTTCACACTCACAGTCATGCCTTTCAACTATTCTCTGACTTTCCGTGTTACCGAACTATGCATAGACATATTAACCACACATAGCCAAAAACACTCACGGCTTTCTATGCAAAAAAGTACATACTTTTTTCCAGTCTGTCTCTTGATGAGCATTTGGTGTTAACCCCGAAAACCGAACTTGTACTAATCCCCAAGCAATCCATTCCTTCTTATAGGAAGGACTTGGATGGAAATCTGTACTCTGTATAGAGCAACTCAGCTTCTACCCCACATGTATACGAAGGAAGGACAATATTATTATGTGACAATGATCCGTTAGAATAGAAATAGGAGATCCGACAGAGAGTAGACTGTTAGACAGCAGAGGGAAACCACAGATCAATAAGTTCTTTCCACCCAAAAGGCTTACATGTCCACATTAAAGACAGAATTAATTAATTACTCTCCCTTTTCAATTTCCCTTCTCACCCTTTTTTCCCTTCTTTGATTGAGAACACACGGAAGTAGAAAATGATAGATCTAAACTCACTGACATAACTATAGGGACACCCACCCTTGGCAACATGAAAAAAATAAAACAGAATCGAGGGCTGAGGTGTGCGTCCTCCGTCCTACCTAATTGAAAATATGATTGATTAATATCTCCTACAGTCGTAAAATCAAACACAGTTTTATATTGAGCGTGTGGCTCCCCTTTGGCATTCTTTATCATTCTAATAATTCAATTCCGTAAGTTTTTTTGTTGAGCTTGAATTGATATTTTTTATCATGCCTTACAGCCAGGTATATCCAATATCTGTGATTATTGAATGAATAAACTTACTGACTGCCTCCACAACATCGGAAAGAATCACTCCGTCCGTCACATCTACTTGGAGATCCTGTATGTGCCGCTTACATCTCGCCTTTTCCAAGTAGTGGTTGGCCCAGTCGGTGTAAATCTGCAAGAAATTAATAATGATTTTGCACACGTTAGCCACAAGTAATTGAAAGCGGCGACAGACTGCAGTCTACTCGTTTCTCTGGGAAGACTGAGCAACTTTAATTATATTGTATATGAGGGAATTGCGAGGACTGAGATTGAGAATAAAATATGAGATCCAGATTAGGACCATTCTATTCTGTAGTAAGTGTGTGCATATAGTGCGGAAATATGATTAGCAGAAAGGCCCAACTAGATTGGATTCGTATGTACATGCTAACCTGAAATTTAATACAAAGGACCATATGTCGCCTCTGTCTCTACACAGAAAGAGATGGAGACTAGAGAGAGAGGCTTAGCATCAGATAGCTCTGTGTTTTTGGAAATGAAACAAGATGAGACATAAGTGTCCCTTGTGCTCACCTCAAACTCATCTCTTTTGGGGACAAATGTGCTTTGACATTTATCCCCAGTACTTCTCAGAACTGAGGGATCTAATAATGTACGGAGTTAGCTCTAATACTCTGAATTTGTTTCAAGGGCTTATCTTCCCAGCCCACTTATGCCCACTTTTGTTCCCGCAGCGTCAGCTTTCATTTGTTCACCGAAATTCATCCGGGTATTATAGCCACCCTGGTGACCAGCTGAAACAAAAGCGGCGATTTTATCTCCCAGCTCATCCCTTGCTTATTATAGTAAGGAATCATCTTTGTATTTATTGATGGACATTCAAAGGGAATATGCTTTAGTCTACCTATTTGTCTTTATAAGTTGTTTTAAAGTTTGGAAACATTGGCCTATGAATATCCAAAGTCATACAGAAATCTTATCGATAGAGTCGATGAGTAGATATGGGTGTAAATGAAGATTTAAAAAAGTTGGACGGTTTGGAGAGCTGAAGTCGTTGGTGTGGGATTTTTTTTTATGATGAACTTAACAGATTCGTTTGAATTGTTTATGTTTACCTAAAGAACTTTATAAACTCTGTCAGTCTGCCTGTCTGCTCCTGCAGCTTTGGTGGGCAACAAAGATGTGTTAATGTTTTAAGAAACCTTTCTCATACACGTGCCGTTTTATAAACATTTTGACAGGACTCGTGCATTCATTCTATAAACTTTTGGAAGCTTCCCTATATTGCACCTACTTAGAAGTAGTTAAGCTATAAGCACAGCTTGATGCTTGATAACAGATAAACTAGATATTAAACGATTATTGAGTACTGATATTCGTTCAAATATAGCTTTATTTTGGTATTAGACATTATATGCTTAATATCTAGTGAACATGGACCCATTTATATTTACCTATACGAACTTCTCATTTCGTGTTACCTGAATTATGTTTCGATGCTGATCTGCTGGTCGAATGACACTATAAAGGTCGTCATTAGAGTCATTCGAATATTTCGATCTCATGCAAGCCATAGGCATCTTGATGCTTGTTTTATTTGTTCAACCTGTTAACACTCTAGCCTCACTTTAATAGCGACATTAAAACAACAACTTTAAAGATATACACGCACACGTCTTGATTAAACATTTGCAAATCTTGACTTTTATAGTGATAAACATTTAAAGAAAATTATCTTTAAAATTGCCGTTGATTTGAGCAGAAATTTTAGGCAACAAACTCAACAGACACTGCACTGGCTACGTAAACTGTATATTAACACAATTAAAGTCTTAGAATGTTAAATCAACTAATCCACACAGAACTGTAATCTTTCTTCCAAAAAGAACTCCACGGCCAGGAAGTTTTCAAAATCAGAAAGGGCATGAAAACAAAAGAAGTCTCAGATTTAAAGGTAAGCTGAAAAGGGAGCAGCACGTGCTCCAAGTGTAGAAACGTAAATGCAAATCTTTACAGAGGCTCAGATTCATTTTAATATGTAAAAACTAAAAGTCTCCGGCCTAAACATCCGAGCTTATTAGAGGATAGACACAGAGCACATCTTCTTGGTCCACAGATACAGACATTAGGGTTAGGATGCTTGGAAACCCCCCGTGTGCATATTTTCTCCGGTTCTCTTTCCGTTGCATGCGGGCAGGGTTCGGGTTCACTACTCTGTTATCTCAGTTAGTGACACCCTACCAACAACCAACGAAACGGGAGTCAGAATACGTAACAGGCACTTTATACTTCCGAAGATCTCGAGATTTAGAAAAGTATTTTCAGCACGAGTGAGAAAAACCTCTGAGAAGTTCAATCATATCCACACGAGTAATGTCAGAAACTTTAGGGACACGGGACACGTATACCTGGCTGTGGTTCATGTCTCATTTAAAGATAAAGTCTCTGCTAAAAATATGATACGCAAATATTCAGATCTTTGAGTATTTACTATTTCATCCATGCAGATTCCCAGACCATATTATACCGTAGAAATAAAACACTTTCCTTTTAGTGACAACATGTAAAATCCGTGCTTTGGCAAGGAGATTTTTTAAATTTAAAACAGAGTGTATCTTGTCATTCATCGCAATCAAAAATGACGAGTTAGATATAGTTTTAGAGAGATAGGAACATGGATTTTTTCTAAACGAAACCACAAGCTCTATAACAGCAATGTAAACAAATGCATTGAAAATTCACCATCCGTTTCAAATCTTATTGGCAACTGGAGGCCATTATATTAAGGCCCTAAGTTTTAACGATAAAAAAGATATACGCATAGCAAGAAGGAGCTCTAACCACACCTCTTAAACCTTTGCACGTACGACTATAATTTATCCAGCTTTTCAACATTTCTTCGATTTGCTTCACTTGCTCCGAATCTAAAGGCCCTAATCCAATCTTTCAAGGAAGGGAATATTGAGGCTATAAAGGAACTTTTAATCTCCTTTAAATCGCATAAATATAGTAGTTGCTTGTCATTAACAATGTTATGACAAATTAAACTTGATCCTAGCCAAATGTGCAGTTTTTTGTCAATGCAAAACAAGGAAAGAACCTTAAACTTGATAACCAGAAATGTGAGCAGGGAGTCAAAATCGGTACGACAATCCATGATGCTAAACACCCATACATATATTTATCCATATAATCTCAGCGACATAATTTTGTATACAGTAGTAGAAGCTGTACCTTATTGTAGCCACGAGGGCATTTTCCCTTCCTCAAATCATAGGGCTATTATTCCCTTAGATATCTCTCCCGATCTTTTACTCCTCATCTCATTGTTTTCCGCATCATAAAGTTCCCAATTGAAAATTTTTACGACTTTCAGATTAAGAGTGCTAGGAGGACAGTTGGTTTGGCTCTCAAAATGACCTTTACAGTACAATGTACACTCTATGTTGCTCCGGATATAGATAACCCCCTCTACCCATTTGTTATCTGATATTGCCAACCTAAGTTCTACTGCTAATGGCCCCAACAATAAGCTTGATTGTTATTTCGATAGTAAAACCCATACAGACGATAGCCAAGAATGGAGTAATGACAACGAGGGCCTAATTCCATCGAGTCCGTTAGTCACACTTTTGAGTTGATTTTTTTAGAAACCATTCTCAGACGCAACCAGTTAAACTAAGTGGGTAGAAATAATGAAAGATTAATTTTTAAAAAATTGTGCATTTAAATTTAAAAGGCTTCAATTTGCTCTTACACAAACCACCGGCATTTCATGGGCCGCATGTTTCGTAGATAATGTAATATGGAACAGCCTTATGTATCCTGTTACATACGCAAGGATTATTGCCAAAGGGACAATGACGACAAGAATCGTCTATGTCAGGCGGCCGGGCTAGGGAAGAAGATTTTTTTTCTTGAAAACTTTGAGCATTATCTTTGAAATGCAGAATAGAATTGAGCTCATATTCCACACTTGTACAATACACAAAACACAATGTGTAATGGAATACAATACGATGGAATGGTTATTACAGATAACTCCATCCACCTAAAATCCATAATAGCCTTCTCCTGAGTCAAGAATACTCAATTTCCATTTTGTTCAGCGGCGAAACTCTATTCTCCTCTTTTGAAATCGCCCAGGAAGTGATTTCTAGTTTGGCCTAGCTACCAGAATGTAGAACCAGCAGACTCGTTGACTCCCGTCCCTGATACACGATACCCGATTATAGAATAGAGGAGACGACGTGTAGAAGAGTGCCTCGTACGAGTTATATTAATATTCCCGCAGTCACTCGTTCCACATACACATAACTATAACACCCACATTTCTGTTTGGATACGGAGTAATTTCAAGAAAATAAGACATTATATGAGGGCTTTAAAATTGACATTTCCTCAGGGACTCTCAAGGCAGCCCGAGAACAGATCGGGTGCATTTTTCCCATCTTCATTCACATGGATGCCATATGCGGTAAAAACGGAAGTGTGGATGTCAGTTTAGGTGGAACTAGTATTTTTTAACGCTCGTTCCTTCAAGTACACAAATGGATTCTTGGATCAGATCAGTTCCAAAAAATTTCATTCTATCAACATATTTTTTTAGGGGAAATCACCCTTGTGGCTTTCTGACTTTGCTCTATTTTCCCGTCTTCCTTTCTACAATGCCGTAACGGTGGGAGTATATGCACGTCTCTCGGTTCGCCTTCATCTCTTCTTATAAATATATACAGACACGACGGGTCTCTGTTAGTTATGTATTCGAATACTACTATTGGGAATGGCTAATGGCTTATGTTAGTACCTAGTACAAGAGTTATGATAACGATCAGACTTCACACATTACAATGCACATAGAACAGGGATGTATCAATTCCTATTTATGCTAACAACACTCATCCTTACGGCCTTTTATGTTTAAAAAAAACTCTCCGTTCTCTCTCTTTAGTACATTTTGGCTGGTAATCTTTGCTCATTTTTGCCAAGGAATTCTTGGTGGTACCTCTGACTAAAATTTAAATATTGAATTATCATATCCTCTCCAGATTATAGCATCCCGTTTACTTTTATCGTACAATTTGGACTAGTTTTGTAATCAGGGTAGGTAGTTGTCATGATATTATAATGAGTATCATGTTAGTCACGTGTCATAGACTGACTGTGCCCTTGAGGAAGGTGAGTGTCCA